>PVLD010003728.1:0-137267 GCA_004027595.1 Dinomys branickii
ATAAACTAAGAGACATGAAGGAAATCTGTTCTAAAACAAAGAACAGATGGGATGAAGGAAAGTAGAAAAGAAAAAGACAAAAATGTATGTATGTATATATGAATATGCATATATGCAGGAGGGCTAACATGGTTCTACTATTGTATTATATCACTTAATGCTAAGCAATAATCGATGACGGGTTATTTGATCAATCTTGCATGTCTGTATGTGTTGTCCTGAACACACACTTCGAAGTTATCAATATGTAAAGCAGCAACTATTGGTGTTTTTGTTGTTATTGTTGTTGTTGTTGCTGTTGTTGATGTTTGCCTGTTTTGTTTTTTGTCTTTGGATTTTTGGTTTTTGTGTTTTTTCTGTTGTTGAGAGGATTAATTGTCTGACTGAATTTGCATGTCTGTATATGGGTTTATGTATTTACACTTCGAAGATATCAATGGATAAAGCAATGACCACTGTTGAGATCATATCACCTTGTCTATAGATTAGTTGTGATTGTACTATTTTTTATGCTAATTGGTGTCTATTTGTCAATATGTTTTTGTACTTTTATTTTTTTAAAATTAAAAAAAAAAATAAATAAAAGAATTTCACATCTAAAAAAGTGAGGCATATAGAACTCCAATTAGCCATGATAAAAAAGTTTACAGCCAGGCATATCATAGTCAAGATTCTAGAAATTCAACACATTCAATCTTAAAAGCTGTTAGGGAAAAGAAATAGATCACCTCTAGAGAAAAGCCCATCAGAATCACAGCTGACTTTTCAGCACAAACCTTCAAGTCAAGGAGAGATTGTAGCAAAGTATTTCAAGTTCTAAAGGAAAACAATCTTCAACCCAGGTTGATGTACCCCACAAAACTATCTTTCAAAACTGAGGGAGAAATAAGATACTTCCATGAGAAAGGACATCTAAGGAAACTTGTGACCTCTAAACCAGTACAACAAAATGTTTTGAAGGAAATCTAGAAAGAGATAACAAGGAATACAACTGCATGAAGCCTGTTAGAAGGAATCTACCAGGCAAGTCAAATGAACAGAGAGATGGGAAAAAAGTGGGAGCCAATAACATGACAATGATAAGTCAATAGATATCAGTTATAACCATTAATTTTAATGGTCTCAATTCATTAATCAAAGGACACAGACTGGCAGAATGGATCAAGATGCAAGATTCAACAATGTGCTGCATATAAGAAACACATTTAATTCAAAAATAAATTCATAGACTGAAAGTCAAAGGATGGAAAACAATACTCCATTCAACAGGAACCAGAAAAAAGCAGGGGTAGCTATTCTATTTGTAGACAAAGTGAATTTTTTTTTTTTTGTTACCGGGCATTAAACTTGAGAATCAAACCTCTGCACTTGCCAGG
Source organism: Dinomys branickii (assembly GCA_004027595.1). Lineage (NCBI taxonomy): Eukaryota > Metazoa > Chordata > Mammalia > Rodentia > Dinomyidae > Dinomys > Dinomys branickii. Next base: position 1,377 of record PVLD010003728.1, read on the forward strand.
CAGGTGCTTGTGCCACTGAGCTATATTCTCGGCCTGACAAAGTGAATTTCAAGCCAAGATTGATTAAGAAAGATGAAGAAGTTGAATTTCAAGCCAAAGCTGATTAAGAAAGATGAAGAAGTTCACTACATCTCTGTAAGGGGAACAATTCAAGAGCTAGAGATAACAATCATAAATATATATGTAATATACCAATGCACCCAACTGAAAAAAACAAATATTAATGGACATGAAAAATCAAATAAGTACTAATACAATTGTATTGGGGGATCTTAATACCCCACTGCCACAAAAAGACAGCTAGATAAAAAATCAGCAGTGAAATGTTAGAATTGAACCAAACTTTTGAACAAATGGACTTAGTAGATGTCTACAGAGTGTTCCAACCCACAACATCAGAATACGCATTCTTCTCACCTGCACATGGGATGTGCTCCAAAATAGACCACATACTAGCTCATAGAACATGTTCAAGTAAATGCAAAGGAATTCAATTATCGCATATTATTAGATCATAGTGCAATGAAATTTGAAATTACTGGCAAAAGAAACAACAAAAACTCTATAAACATATGGAAATTAAATAGCACCCTTCTGAACAACCAATGGGTCACAGATGAAATTGAAGAAGAAATTAGACAGTTTCTACAATTAAATGATAATGACAATACCATAACTTTTGGGACACAATAAAAGCAGTCCTTAGAGGGAAACTTATAGCAGTGAATATCCATATCAGCAAAACAGAGCAACCACAAATAAACAACTTAATGGTGAACCTCAGAATGCTAGGAAAGGAAGAGTGGGCTAAGCCAAAAGCTCATACATGGGAGGAAATTATAAAGACCAGGGCAGAGATTAATGCACTGGAGACTAAAAACAATACACAGGATCAATGAATAAAAGAGTTGGTTCTTTGAAAGGTTAAATACAATCAACAAATCCTTAGCTAACATTATCAAAAAAAAGGAATGACTCAAATCTATGCAATTAGGAATGAGAAGGGTGAAGTTATAATGGACCCTGCAGAAATCCAGAAGATCATCTATACCTACTTTGAAAACTTGTATTCTAATAAGATAGAAAAATGCAGAAGAAATGGACAGATTCCTAGATACATATGAATTACAAAAGCTAAATCAAGAAGATATAAAAATCCTGAGTAAACCAATTTCAATCGATGAAATAAGAGATGAAATTAAAAACCTACCAGCAAAGAAATCCCAGACCCTGATAGATTCACTGCTGAATTCTACAAGAAATTTAGAGAAGACCTAACATCACTACTTCTCAAGCTCTTTAATGAAACTGAAAGGGAAGCAATACTGCCAAATTCATTCCTGGAAACAAGCATTACCCTGATACCAAAACAAGAGAAGAACCCAACCAAGAAAGAACTACAGGCCAATCTCCCTTATGAACATAGATGCAAAAATCCTCAATGAGACAATGGAAAACAGAGTGCAGCAAATCATCAAAAAGATTATACACCACGACTAAGTGGGATGCATCCCAGGGATACAGGGATGGTTCAATATAAATAAATGTATAAATCAATAAATGTAATATACCCTATTAACAGAGCCAAGGACAAAGTCATATGATCATCTCAATAGATGCAGAAAAAGCTTTTGACAAAGTTCAGCACCCATTCATGTTAAAAACCTTACAGAAAATTAGAATAGATGGTCTTTATCTCAGTCTGATAAAAGCCATCTACGACAAACTGAAAGATTTCTGTCTAAAATTAGGAACAAGACAAGGATGTTCACAGTCTCCACTCTTATTCAACATAGTCCTGGAAACTTTAGCCAGAACAATCAGAAGGAGAAAGAAATAAAAGGAATAATGATAGGAAAGGAAGAATTTAAATTATTATTTGCAGACAACATGATACTCTACATAGAAACCCCCAAAAACTCCACTAAAAACTGCTAGATTGGGGCGAGGGATTTAGTTCAGTGTCACAGTGCCTGCCTTGCAAGCATGAGACCCTGAGTTTGATTCCTGGTACCCCCCCATAAAACCTGCTAGACTAAATAAGCAAATTCAGCAGCATAGCTAGGTGCAAAATCAACACTCAAAAACCAATAGTCTTCCTGTACATGTAAAACAAACACACTGAGACAGAAATTAGGGAAACAACATCTTCCACAATAGTATCCAAAACCTGAAATACCTAAGAATCAATCTAATGGAGGATATAAAGGACCTCTACACTGCACACTACAGTACTCCGAAAAAAGAAATTGAAGAGGCTATCAGAAAATGGAAAGATATCCTTTGCTTTTGGGTAGAGAGAACCAATATAGTGAAACTGGCCATGCTCCCAAAATGGTTACACATATCTAATGCAATTCTGATAAAAGTTCCAATAGTGTATTTCACAGAATTAGAGGAAAAAATTCTAAAATTCATTTGAAACCAGAAGAGATCTAGAGTAGCAAAGGCAATTCTGGGTAACAAACGCAAGGCAGGGGGCATCGCAATTCCTGACTTGAAATTACACTATAAGGATACTGTGATAAAAAGTGTGGTAGTGGCAACAAAAACAGACCCAAAGATCAATGGAACTTGTTAGAAGAAGCAGAAACAACTCCAGACACACTTTATCTTTGGCAAAGGTGCCAAACACATTCACTGGAAGAAAGACAATCTCCTTAATAATGATGTTGGAAAACGTGGCTCTGTAATGCTGAAGATTAAAATTGGACCCATGCAGTAAACTCTTACCATGCAGTAAACTAAATTTGAAATGTATCAAATATCAAAATATTAAAGCAGAAACATTAAATCTGCTGGAAGATAGAATAGGTAAAACTTTTTTACTTTGAAGAGAAAGAAAAAAGTCAATAAAAACAATGATACACAATTTCAAAACAAGATAAGAGGAAAATAACAATGGTTATTATATTACATAATGTTCAAAGTGCTTGCTCAGATTTTAAGATGTAGGCACGCAATCTGATCAAATAATATAAACACCAACCACTGCTTCCAATGAACTAATAGGAATTAGTAGCATAATTATCTTAGACATCCTGTGTATGTATGTATATATATTTATTCTTCCCCTATCCAAGTTGTTCTTTCCTTTTGAGCAGCTTCTTTCCCTTTTTAGTATCTGTTGTACATTTTGGATCTTATTTACTTTCTCAGTTTCTTATACTAGGGAGCCAATATGTTTACACATGAGTCTGATTTATTTCACTTATGAGTATGGTCACAAGTTGCAGCTATTTACCTATAAAAGCCTCAGGTTTATCCTTTTTTATAGGTGAGTAGAACTCCATTGTATAAAAATGCCACCTCGTTTTTATCCATTCCTCAGGTGATGTGCATTTGGGTTGTTTGCAAGATTTATTTATTACAAATTGAGCTGCTATAAACATGGGTGCACATATATTGTTGTGATATGATGTTTTAAATTCTTTTGGGAAAATACCCAGAAGGGGAATAACAGAGTCAAAAGGGACCTCTAATCTTAGTTTTTTGAGAAATCTCCACACTGCTTTCCACAGTGGTTATACCAGTCTACATTCCCTCTAAAAGTGGACAAGGGTTCCTTTTTCTCTACCACCCTGCCAGCACTTGCGTTGGTTGACTTCTTGATGAGTGCCTTTCTTTCTGGGGTGAGATGGAACTTCAGTGTTGTTTTAATCTCCATTTCTTGAATGATCAATTGATGTTGAACATTTTTCATATATTTATTTGCCATTTGTATCTCACCATCTGAGAAGTGTGTATAGAATAGGTAAAACTCTTGAAGACATCGCTACAGCTAAAGACTTTATGAATAAAACCCTGATTTCACCAGAACTATCGCAAAGAAGCAACAACTGGGATTTTATCTTATTAAAAAGCTTTTGCACTGCAAGAGAAACCACCAAGACAGTGAGGAGACAACCCACAATGTGGGAAAGGGTGTTTGCCAGCTGTTCCTCAGACGAAGGATTACTATTGAGAACATATAACGAATTCAAAGAAATCAGACCTCCCAAATTTAAAGAACCAATTCAAACATGGGCATCTCAGATGAATGCATACTTCACAGATGAAGAAATACAAACATCAAATAAATACATGAAAAAATTCAACATTACTAGTCGTTTGAGAGATACAAATTAAAACAACACTGAGATTTAACCTTATCCTGGAAAGAATGGCTAGTATCAAGAAATCAATCAAAAGCAAATGCTGGAAGGGCTATGGGGAAAAAAAAAGACCCCTTCTCCACTGTTGGTGGGAATGTATACTGGTGTAATCACTGCAAACCAATATGGAGATTCCTCAAACCACTAGGATTTAAGGTCCCATTTAACCGTTATTCTCCTTCTGGGTATCTTCCCAGAAGAATTAAAAACATCATGCCATAGCAATATTTGTACATACATGTTTACAGCAGCTCAATTTGTAATAGCTAGATCTTGGAAACAACTCAAATGCCCATCAACTGAGGAATGGATGAAAAAGATGTGGTATTTTTATACAATGGAATACTACCCAGCCATAAAGAAGGATAAACCAGGGACTTCTACAGGTAAATGGATGCAACTTTTGACCATACTCATAAGTGAAATAAATCAGACTCATATGTGTAAACATTATATTATCTCCTGGTGTGAAAAGCTGAAAGAATAAGTAAGATCCGAAATGTACAATAGATATTGTAAAATGGAAGGAAAGAGGAAAGAAATATATAAATCACATACTTATTTGATATTTGTATTTCTTCATCTGAGAAGTGTGCATTCATCTGAGATGCCCAATTTTGGATTGGGTCTTTAAATTTAGGCGGTCTGATTTCTTTGAATTCGTTATATGTTCTCAATAGTAATCCTTCGTCTGAGGAACAGCTGGCAACACTCTTTCCCACACTGTGCGTTGTCTCCTCACTGTCTTGGTGGTTTCTCTTGTGGTGCAAAAGCATTTTTATAAGATGGATGGGGGAATGGAGAAAAGAATGTAGAGAAACGCAATATATATACATATATTTATGTATAATGTATTATATTATATGTAGATGTATTTGTGTGTGTATATATAAACGATAGTTAAGATAGTTGTATTACTACTTTCTCTTAGTTCATTGAAAAGAAATCTCTGTGTTGATATTCTTAGACAGCTAAATGCTGATATCGTGTACTCTGAGTAACTAATATAAGGGTAACAATATGCAATGTATTAACCATTTTTACCCTCCTATTGTCTTGTTTTGAAATTTTGTTTTTTAAATAAAAAAGAGTGATAAATGTCTAGAGGAAAGGATGAGAGTGCGGGAAGGTTGTGTTTTGTTTGTTTCTAAGGTGCAAGAGAGCTTCCATTTTAAGATGAAATAAACACAAAAAATAGAGGTTGAAAGGTTTTATTCCTTCACTTACTTAGTTACCTACTCACCTTTCACTGATGTGGAATTTATTACTTACTTTTATGTAATTGAACAGACGTATTTTGAATACCCAGCAAGTGTCTTGTGATAAGTTCTGCTCCCTGTCCTAAAGTCGGAGGGTGGAATAGGGACCACCATACCATAGTTCCAGTTCTAGGTCATAACACAGGCTTGCAGTATGTGAGGACCTGCTTCTGAGCACCCTCTTACGGGGTCTTGGCTGGCAGTAGTGTGTTAGGCTGGGTCTGGACAGGTGAGCCTAGGGTTGAGGTTGGTAGACGAGGAATGTTTCAACCGTGATATCTATGCTTTGCGGCACTGTGTTGGTTTGGAGGATATTTTGCAAAGGAAAACAATATAATGCACGACACATATTTTATATGATTATTTATAATAGCCACTGAAAGAACAATATACAAAAGCGTGCGGGAAATCTGTCCACACACCAAGACCAAGGAAACTGGCTGAGGGCCTGGATCCCACAGAAATGTCCTGCGTGAGTCCAGCTGAAGACCTAGAGCTCATAACAATGCCTCCCACAAATCCAACTGGAGGCCCAGAGCCCACAACAATATTTTATGCAGGTCTTTTTCATGGATCTGTGCTATGAAGGCCCAAAGGTCAGTGGTGGAATTAGGAAGTCTGTGTCAGTGGGTTGAAGGATCTGTGGCAGCAGGCTGAGGGATCTGCACTGGAGCCAGGAAGTGACTCTCAGAAGAACCAGAGCTCCTCCAAAAGGCACCACAGCCGTCCTCAGCAACAATGAGGTCCTGAGCTCCTCCAGTGATCAAGATGGCCGAGTTCCTATCAGGGAAGCCAACGCAGCAAGCTTCTTCCGGAGACCAGCAGTGCACCATCTTCCCCTCTGGAGCCAGGAAGTGATGCTCAAAGTGAGGACCAGAGCTCCCCCAAAGTGAACCGAAGCCATTCTCAGTGCCAACAAGGTTCCGAGCTCCTCGAAGGATGAAAACAGTCAAGTTCTTTAGGAAAGCCAGCATGACAAGATCCTCCAAAACAACCAACAGCTCCCCACAGCTTCTACCAGCTCCAACAGCCTTTCTCTGCCCACAACAGCCTCCTTTGTTCGCAGAAGTTTTTTTCCTTCTCCAGGTCTGCCTCTTATGTTGCTGGCAATAATCCTCAGGTAGGCTTCTCGCAGCCAGCACCACGCTTACTCAGTTCAGCTGGGGTTATGTTGACCACCAGTTATCAGTCCACTACAGGCATCCCTAGAGACAGTTGTCACTTTGACATGAGGCCAAATAAAAGCGGTTACTAGATACATGTTTATGTTAGAGCAACCTATCCATTCTCACCTCAGTTTTTTTTTTTTTTCTTTGTCCAACTCAGGGTAAAATCTGGGTTGAACAAGAGTGGGCTATTTTGCTTCTTAATGTCCTGTGCCCCAGGAAGTACAGACATTGGAATCTGGCAGAGTCTCTGGTGTTTCAAAACATGAACTTCCCCAAGGTCATTCTTGCTCAGTTTGTTCAACTTTTTATAGTCCATTTGAAAATTTCTCTTTAATATCTAGGGCCAATCCTCACTTGTGGGAAAATACATTTGAGATAGCTTATTTATCCAACCATTTACCCACTTATCTATCTATCCATTTACTAAAATAATTTTTCTTTTTTCTTTCTTTGTCTTTTTGAGACAGGGTCCTGCTATGCAGTTAAAGCTAGCCTACAATTCACCTTGTAGTGCAGGCTGATCTCAAACTCACTGAGCTTCTCCTTCGTCAGCCTCCCAAGGGCTGGGATTACAGGTGTGTGCCACTACACCTGGATAAAATAATTTTTTTAGTATCTCCTATGTATCTAGCACATTTTGGGGGCTTTAGTGATAAAGAAAGAAGGCATTGCTCTTGCTTTCATGGAGCTTCAGACCTGGAAAAGGCAGAGGCTTACCTAGCACGTCCTGAACAGTGTACACTCCAGCCTGGCCACCTCAAGCCCACCTACTTTAGGATAAGCATGCAGTTCTTATTGTTGGAAAGGGAGGCCTGAACCCAGTGCCCAGTTTTGGCAAACAGGTTTTGGTGTGAGGCCTTGTTTGCCCCATCCTCTTTGGTAACCAATGCACCAGCCTAGCCTTGGACCCTACCTTGTGTGTGTGGCTTACTCTTTCCAGAGACACATCCTGATCATCAGCCCAAGACCTGGGTTACTGTTTTCAGCTGTCAGCGCTCCCAGGTGGAGAAGGTTCACCATGGGCGATTTCCTGGTCCCTCCCACAAGTTATACCACACATGTAGGACTCTCCCTATAACTCACAACTGCCATTCTCCTTGACCCTTGGGAGTTCTGTATCTGTTACTGGTGTCACCTCAGCATACATCTTGTAAACACCTCACAGAGCAAATCTACCTGTAGGGTCCAGGTGGTCCCCTCAGTGACATGAGAGAATATACCGCTTGTAAGCGTAAGTGCTTTTCCTCTCCATTGTTACATGGGCAGTTCCTTCAGTCTGCTGCTGAAATCGTCTGGCTCTTGCTAGCCCAGAGTTTTTCTCCATCACTCAGTTCCTTTCCATGTTTCAGCAAGTATGTACGGAGGCCAGCTCTATGTCAGCCCTGTGTTTTGCTCTGTGAGCACATGGTTGTAGTAGACCTTGTCCTTCTCATCTAGGAAGTAACATCTCAGTGAGGAAGCAGAAATGACTTTATGGTGTGTGTGGTGGGTGGTTTGGAGGAGAGGTGTGCAACTGAGTCCTCTCCTAAGGCAAGGAGTAAGGGGTCAAAGTAGGCTTTATCAGAGGAGACATGATCCTGAGTAGGTCTTAAAGATGTGTGGGAGTCCACTAGCTGATGAGCAAGGGAACGAGGATGAAGAGAGACAGTGAGGGACGGGCATCCCATGCAGGCAAACTGCATGTACACAGGCATAGAATCCCTGGCGTTGCATGAGGACTGTGGGATTCCAGAGTGAGAAAGACTAAGGCAGGAGGCTAACATGGAGAGTACAGGGGCAAAGTCATAAAGAGCTTTGAATGCCAGGTGTAGTCACTGCTGTGTTCACTAAACTCTCTTCAGTGCTCTTCTTGTAGAGTGTTGTAGCATGACAGTGTTCCCAGTCTGTCTGCAGTTACTGTCGCCCTATGGAAACCTCCAACACTTGACCCTCTCTCTCTTCTGCATCTGCTGCCCATGTGCAAAAAGATCCAGTGCCTTAGGGGGTCCAGGACCTACAAGGTAAAGGAGCGTCCAGTAGGATGAGTACTTCTCACTCATCAGAAATACCTGTAAGGATGCTGTGTGGATAAGAGTAAATATCTATGTGTTAAACCACTGTGTGTGTGTGGGGGGGATATATGTGCATATGGGATGTGTTTCTGTTACAGCAGCCACTAGCTTCCTCTCTTCAGCGATCTGCAAACTTTAGCATGTAGCAAACTCACTCACAAACAATGTATGTTAAAACAGATCTTTGGGCCCCGCTCCCAATTACTAATTATGTCGAGGGTGGCACCTGAGAATGTGTATTTTTTTTAACTCATTGCTGATGCTTTTGCTGCTTATTCAGAGACCACATCCTGAGAATCACAGTTTTAACTCTTATTCCAAGCTAAAAGTTTTGGGGAAGGAGAACCCTCAGGACCCCTGACAGGAGGGACACAGGCTGTATCGGAAGGGACACTGTTGAATGCTGCTGATGAGTACTAACTGTACGTTGGTCTGCGTTCTAAATCACTCAGTTCCTCCAACAACCCGTTAATGTAAGTCTATTAAATCTCCACCCTGTGAAGGGCCAATGCTCATGCTACAAAGGCATGTTTGACATCTCTTCCCCCAGTCTCTTTAAGACACAAATTTCCCTGGGGGTAGGCCATGAAACTTAGTACATAGAGCTTTTGAGCCAGACAAGCTGGGCTAGAATCCCAGCTTCTTGAGCAAGCTGTAGGAGCTGGGAAAGGCACGTGATTTCTCGGTGTCTCAGTCTCCTGACCTGTAAAATGGAGCAAATTATGTGTTGTTAAAGAGGAATCAGGAGGGTTACAGATAATATAGTAAAGCCGTGGCCCTCGGCCTGTACTCGTGAAGGGCAGTCATAATCATTGCCTCTGTTCTGAGCTCCCAGATCCCAACCCTGGGCAGGCGTGATCATATTAATATGTGAAAGTCTACTCTTTTTCTCTCAGCTGCTCTGACACCCCTTGAGTAGCCTTGGCAACTGGAGGGAGATGGCAGAAGAGCTGCAGCTACTGTCCCTATCACGCTGCCCCGCTGGTCCTGGCCAGGATCGCCAGCCTGGCTCTCACAGGTCACCCAGGTGCACGGGCCTGCTGGCCTGACTCAGATGCCCTATTCCTTTTGCAACCCTCCTTGGAACCATCCTGACCTCAGAAGAGCAGTAGCTGTAATTTCACCAAAGTTTCTATTTTAACCTTCTTTGAGCAGAGAGATGAGGGTGAGGAAACCTCAACAGAGGGAGAAGATGGGGTGAAAGTTAATGGCCAAGGCAAGGGCCAGGGGTGAGATGGACAAGGCTTTGTGGCTGAACTTTGAACTTTGAGTACTTTTCTGTCAGTAGGTTACTTCTCAGCCTGCTTTCTAAATGCCAGGAATTTTGCTGGACCCTCGGCTGGAAACCCTCTGCCATCAGGAGGAAGTCTTAACTTAGGCCATAGCAGAACAGCTCTTGCCTATTCTGAACATTTTAAGGTCTTTACATGCATACCATCTCCAGTTTCCCCTTTCTTTTTTGGTCCTTGTCTTAAATATCTTTTCCTGGGACCACATTCTGAGAATCAATTTTAACTCTTCTACCAAGCTAAAAGGTTCCCTGACTAATTAATATCATTTGAACCTCAAGATAATGGTACCAATAAGCATGTAAAATGTAGCTTTCCCAGTTCTGAGAAGAAGAGATACTTGCAACCTGACAGAAGAGGGATCCCAGTTCTCAGGTCTTAACATCAGTCTACATTCTTTATTTAGAAAGTTGACATGACAAATGAATGCAGTGGCCTTAGAATAAAATTCATCCTCTTTACTAGAGTTTGCAAAAGGCTGCCCGATCTTCCCCTGCCGGATCTTTGCACTACCTCCCTCCCCTTCCTCATGTTCTTTTGTCCCTCTGGCCAGCTGTTGTTTCCCAGAATCCATGAAGTTCTTAGCTACCTCTGAGCCTTTGCATCAATGTTCTTTTTTGAAAATTTTATTTTAAAGAGAAAAAAACCCTCCAAATTTCCAAACAAAATAATAGGAGAATAACAATGTTTAATATACTGTGTATTGTTACCTTGAAAGTAGTTACTCAAAGTATGAGATATAGGCATGAACAATTGTCCAAACAATATTAGCATAAACTTTTCTTTTCAATGAACTGAGAGAAATCATTATTATAACTAATATATATATATATATATATATATATATTTCCTTTTCCCTTCCTTCTTTTCTCCTTTCCCCCATCTCAGTTTCTTTTTCCTTTTGAATAGATTCTTCCCATTTCACAATATCTATTGTAAAATTTTGGATCTTATTTACTTTTTCAGCTTCTTGCACTAGGGAGACAATGTGATGTTTACATATATGAGTCTGATTTATTCCACTTATGAATATGGTCTTGAGTTGCATCCATTTACCTATAACAGTCTCCAGTTTATTCTTTATGACTGAGTGGTACTCCATTGTATAAAAAGACCACATCCTTTTTTAACCATTCCTCAGTTGATGGGCATTTGGGTTGTTTCCAGGATCTAGCTATTACAAATTGTGTTGCTATAAACATGGGTGCACATATATTGCTGTGGTATGATGTTTTAAATTCTTCTGTGGCTCCTAATACTGCAGGTCTGACTTCAAAGTCATCTTCTCCAGCAAAAGACCTCTCTCCTACCGGAATAGACTTCCTCTGTTATTTTTTTTTCACCTTTATTATAGCCAGTATTTTACTTATTGAATGAGCAGGTTTGATAGCCAAGTCATTCAATTAAAATAATTATTATTTTATTTAGCAAATATTTACTGAACACCTATTATGGACCAGGCACTCTTTTAGGAGCTGAGGTTACAGTAGCGAGCAAAAGGGACACAATCTCTTCACAATGGTGAACATTTTTAGGGCAAGAAGAAAAACATGGAGGTAAATATAACTCCAAGGGTTTTGGTTTGATCAGGTGGAAGGATGGTGCTGTCTTTTGCTGCAATGAGGAACAAAGTCAGTTGAGGGGGATAGGAGACCAAAAGTAGATTGGGAGGCATGTTAAAAGTGGCATCATTTAGACCGCTGAGTGGAGATGTCAACAAAGCAACAGGACACATGTCTCCAGAGTTCAGGAAATAGATCTGGGTCAGAATACATAGTTGGGTGTCATCCAAGAATTAATTATATTAAAAGCCATGATTTGGAAGAGTGATCCTGGAGGGTAATGTTGTTAGGTCCAAAAACTCAGGCTCGAATATTTAGAAAGCACGAAGCTGAGGGATGGCCAAGATGGGAGGGCAGGTATACGGTAAGTGAGGAGCACAGGGAGGTGAGTGGAGGGGTGTTTTAAGAAGAGGGTGCTTGGTCCAATCAAATGCTGCACAGATTATATACAAGGAGGACCAAGACTTGCCTTTTGCAATGGGGATCACAGGTAACCTTGACAAGAGCAGTTTGGAAAGAGTAGCAGGGAAGTAAATCTCTAGAGAGAGTGCAAAGGAGGACGGAAAAAGAGACTAGTCAGCGAATCATCACTGACTTCTAATAAGTTTTCTTGCTGAGGGGAGGTAATACATGAGATAGTAATAGGAATTAGAGTAAAAGCATTTTACTTTCTTTTTTAAGATGGGAGAAGGAAGAGAATGTTTTTGTTATGGGAATGGGCCAGGAGAGGGAAGATACGATGCTCTGTGGCCATTGGGCCATGAAGTATACTGCTGCATTCTTGAGCAGGTGAGGGGGTGGGTCCTAATACATAGGTGGGAAAATGCAACACATAGTTTATGTGTAGTTGTGGGAGAAAAGGCATAAGTGGGGGTTAATGTGAGTTGTCTTCCAATTGCCTTGATTTTCCTCAATGAAATAGGAAGCAGTGTCTTCAGTTAATGAAGATGAAGAAAGAGAAGTAGGAGAATTTAGGAAACTATGAGGGCTATAGAAAAAGGGAGGGGAAAAAATATATATACACACACACACAAGATAGCTAAGATAATTGTATTACTAATTTCTATTGGTTTATTGAAAGGAACAGTTAATGTGTAATTGTTTGATCAATCTTACATTCCTATACCTGGTTATCTGAGCAACCACTTTGAAGATAACATTATGTAATATAACAACCATTGTTAATATCCTATCACCTTGCTTTGAAATTCTGTGCCATTTTTATTGTTTTTATGCTGTTTTGTTTATGTATTTGTTTTTTCTTTTCTTTTTAAAATGAAAAAAAATATATATATATATACAGGGATAGCTGGGATAGGTATGTTGCTGATGTCTGTGGTTTATTGAAAGGAACAGTTAATGCTTAAAAATTTTTTTCTTGACCAATTTTGCATGCTTGTACCTTGTAATCAGAATGACTGATCTGAAGATAATAGTATGCAGTATAAGAACCATTGTTGAATTCCTACCATCTTGTATAGTGAAGCTTTGCATCCTTTCCAATGTTTTTTTTTTTTTTATTACTTGTTACCATCTTTGATTGTTTGATCAATCTTACATTCTTACATCTGGTGGACTGAGCAACTTCACTGAAGATAACAGTATGTAGTGTAGCAACCATTGTTAGTTCCTATCATTTTGTTTTGAGGTCATGAATCATCTTTGCTGTTTCTGTGTTGTTTTTGTCTTTATTGTTGTTTTGTTAGTTTTTTCTCTTAGAAGGAAAGAAAGAAAGAGAAACTATGAGGGCTAGTGAATAAGCTAGAGAACTATAGTGTAAGGTTAAGGCAGCTTTAGGGCTCATGTGAGGCTGGTGATCACCAATTTAAAGGGAGCCTGGTCAGCGCCAGTATGTCTTTCTCTTGCCATGTGAGTTCGGCTGTGAGGTGCAGGCATAGAAGAGGAGAATCTTTGGTTGAGATCTGAGGACTAAGGAAAATGAGAGTGTACATGAGGAAAGGATTGTGCATATGTTTCGTTTAGAATTTAAACTGGATGGGAAGGGAAAACAGGGCATGGAGGGGTAGTAACAGTGAGTTGAAGGGCCCAGGGGGGTTGAGAGTTATTTAGAGTAAAGATTTAAATGAAGTAGGAATTGACAAGGTGAGGCTTAAAATTGAAAGGAAGGTGCTAACGCCCCGAGGATGAACAGGGCAGGAGTGACTGAGGTAGAAGGGACAAAGGTGATTAGGGACAGCAAAGGTGGCTGGGGAAGGAGATGTGACCTGTTAACTGCAAGATCCAGGGACATATGCACAGAACAGTTCTCAAAAGCTCTGCACCTGGACTTCTTGTGAGAACTCGAGCAGGTTTTCAATAGGAGGCCAGATCTCCCGTCAGCTTGGTGTAGGACCCCGGCACTGCTTCTCAAGACCATGTGCAGGAGTTCTCATGAGTGTCCTCAAGATTTGGACAGCATATGAGACTGCAGACATCAAGAGCAGCTTGCTTTCGTGGCTCTCCTCACAATAGCTGACTCTGCTTCCTCCAAGGTATCCATTTATCCTGCTTTTTCCTCCTTTACTTAGTCTACGCCCGCTCTGTGGAGCCAGTTTCTCCCTCACTCTTTGCTTTTACTGTTTTCGAATAAACTTTGCCACTGCTGTTTGCTTGTTTTGTCCAATCCTTTGTTTGAGATAAGAAGAACCTGGAATCTAACTCCAGAAGGAAAGGTGAGCGACCCCAAACCCGGTGATGTTTATTTGGTGAGCCACTTTCCTTAAGGAGCTACCCGATAACAGTAGGAGGTGCCAGGACATCGGAAGGAGCATCTGTATGTGTACTGCAATCACAGTGGGGAGAGCCTCTTAGTGTGGGGATTCTCTGTGGGGGATAAGGTATGTGTCTGACCCCGACTGGGTGTATGCTTAATGCTGTTTAGTCATTCAGATGCCTAGTATTTGTTCGGGACTCCGGAGCTTCTCTCTCACTTGGTGGCTTCCCAAGCAGAGGTGGTGGAGTGTTGTAGCACTGCACTGGAGGGAGCAGCACACGACTGGAGAAGGCTCCCTGTTGCTGAGACTGCTCCGTAGTGCAGGGTCCAGGTCTTTCTTCTGCTTTCCAGCTGGACTCCCAGGGCCACACATGCCTTCAGCTGAGTGGTGGCAGCAGCAGATGGCAAAAAGTGGGTGAGTTAGGGGTATCTGCAACCGATCCCGCAGCTGGTGGGTTGATGAGGCCACACGTCCGCCTTCTTTTCTGTAGCATGCCAGCTGACGGTAGCTCCCTTTGCTGCACTGGGTTTGTTTGTGGGAATTTTTTGTCAGTGGAAGTTTAGCACCTGATTGAACACATCCTCTCCCTCCACATTCTCCCTTCCCTGGCTCCTAAACCACTTCTCATCTAATCTACTCTGGGGCCTTGAGCCTGTCCACGGGGCTCCTCCTGGGTCAGACTGATGAAGCTGAGGTAAGGCAGCCCTGCTGTTTTATTTATTTATTTTTTAATTTTTAAAATTCAGTTTATTGGTACATTGTAGGTATACATAATGATCGCATTCATCATAGGGAATTTGTACCTGCACATTATACATCTTGATTCTTTTTTTTAAAAATTGTTATAGTCCTGCTCTTGCATTTACAGATGAGGAAACATGTCTAGAAAATTTAATCACTCATTCTGAAACAGTAGGATCAGGACTCTACATCCCATGCCTGTCTGGTGTCTAGCTGTACCTCTGGCATAAATCCCACGAGTAAGAACTTGGATTGTGCACATTTGAGGTTCATACACATATAACATATCTTATAGGCGTTAAGGCCATGGAGAGAGATGACATCAAAAGCCAAATTGTCATCATCTGGGTCTGAGAGCTTCCTGAGGTTGGGATGAGGAACCTAAGGCCCCTTTTGTAGACAAATTTGTAGGTTGCCTGACTGCTACTGTGGAAAAGGATTTTTAGGACATGTCAGTATGAAGCACAGAAGAGTTTTTCAGGCAGAGATTTCAGGGTGCACTCAAGAGCAGTGTGGGACGGGGACACTCGGAGAAACGAGATGCACTGTAGTTGGAAGTGGGAGTATTTATGTGTTTTGGTGGTGGACATCTGTGACAATCCAGTCCTGCTACGGTTGGTGGAGAATGACATGTTTATAGGGGGAAGCCTAACTTACCGACAAGAGCATAGTTCATTCACAGGTAAAAGAGGACCACTTGCAGGTAAAAAGAGAATGGCCAAACCCATTTGCTGAAAGGGAACTGCCCAGGCTTATTGTGTTTTGGGAGAAGGGCAAACAAATCTAAAGTGGGTTTGTGTCCTGAAGCTGCAGTTTTCAGTTTTTAAATTATGATTCTCCTTATCTCTTTTCTTCTTTTTGGTACTGAAAATCGACTCTTTTTTTTTTTTTTTTTTTTGCGGTACTGGGGATCGAACTCAGGATCCTGTGCTTGCTAGGCAAGTGCTTATTCCACTGAGCTATATCCCCAGCCCTGGTACTGAAAATCGAACTCAGGGCCTCATGCTTGCCAGGCAGGTGCTGTGCCACTGAGCTACATCCCCAGCCCTCCTTGTCTGTTTTCTGCCTAGCATTTATTTCTCCTATCCTACCTCAAGATTACAATAAAGACAAAAGGGGTTCCTGAGCAAAAACATCACTGTAAGTGAGAAAAGAGCCTGGCGGAATAATTAGTGAGTTTGAAAACAAAGAGTACAAGTTGTAGGCACAGTGTAAAGTTGCTTTTAGACATGTGTGCTTTGGCCCTGCTGGTAAATCCAAATAACTATTTAAGTCATTACAGATCCAAGCAACTCTGTAGTAAGACTGATTCTTTCCCATTAAAGTTGGATAACAGAAAGTAAGGTGGCGGCACCCTTAATGATGAAAGACAGAGAGAGAAAGAGAGAGAGGGAGAGAGAGAAAGAAATGTACCCTTTAGATGGGACAGTGAGCAAGATGCCAATCAAACAGTTAATTATGTACAAAACTGAGCTTTGTGGTTTCACTAAACTCAAACAATGAAGCCACGAACCCAAAATAGGAAGTTCAGAGTTTTTATTGGAAATAAGGAGAAGAAGAAGGCTTCTGGTTTCTCCTGGAGGGAAATCTGAAAAGTGGAATTCCCACATGGCTCCTAGGTCCAGAACTTTTCATAGATAATTGGTGCGTAGAACTGCTCAGTTGTTTAGTGGCCATCTATCACAGGTGGGTCTGTGAGTTAAAAATGACCAATCAGAACTCAGCTTCTCTAACCCAATTACTCAGCACATAGAGTTTAAAGGAAATGGATTTTAAAGAAAAACTAGTGAAGTTCTTGGAAACTCTGGAGGCGTAGTAAGGAGGGCCTGTAACTCTCTTTAGTAGGGAGAAGGCTACATTCCATGTTGCCTGAGGAAGTTCATTGTTGATCCAAAGTCCTAGTTCACTGTCTATTCTTATTTTAATTCTTAACTAGCTGCTTTATCATAAACTAACTAAATAAACTTCTTTTTACACTGAGATGTCCTGCTCAGTGTGATGGCAGGAGCAGAGGCTCTGGGCTACACTGGCAGTCAAGGACATCCATGCCATTGGAAGGGTAGCCCATGAAGAGGTCACAGTGACACAGGAAGCCGGAAGGCAAGGGCAGTCTGAAGGTAGGTGGTGATGGAGTTTCTAACAGTGGGGATACTTGGAGGACAGACTGGAGCCAGTGAGGCAAAGTTGGGTAACATTTTTCACACAGCAGCACACAAAAATATTTGTTTGGTCCAACAGAGTAGAAAGACAGGCTGTTTGGGACAGAGATGAATGGGCTGGGAGGTCAGAAACCCAGGGCACCACCTGACTGCTCAGAGGGTTAAGGAAATAAAGTGAGCATGTCAATAAAAATGTGTTTATTGGTTGGGAAGCTCCGCAGTAGAGCATGTATTTTTCTCAAGTAATCCAGGGCTGCTGTAGCAGTTTAGAGAGGCCATTGAGGACGACTGCTCCTTCTCTATTTCTAATCGCCATTCATGTTTTTTGACTTGCCTTCATGGTTGTAGTGATACAGGAAAATTAAAACTCCCAACCTGAATGATATCTGAGAAGAGTTCGTGTTCTCTAAAACTGAAGAATGAATTTTAGGAACAACGGAGGTTAAGAGCAGAATATATTTATTGAGAGAAAGAAAGCGTCTGTCCAAGAGATGGACAGAAGGGGGGGCCCGAGTGGGCCCCCCCCCCCACAGTCTTTTCTAGGGATTTTATAGAGAAAAACCATGAGGTGAGGCAGGTCCAAGGTAGGGGAAATGGACAAAACAATGGTCCACCAATAAGACTGCAAGGATAAATATTCAGGTAAGACTGAGTGGACTGGGATCAAATGGGAAAGCGAGTCACAGAGCAAGTGGGCATGAATGCAGATCAGGGGCTTTTCCTGTGGGGGTTGGGCTAGTGACTCTTCCTGGCTTTTAGAAGGTGGGTGTTACTTATTTAGAATATCAATCCCTGATGTTTACACCTAGGGAGGTATGTCGGTGCATTTGTTTAGCACCTTTTGTCTTAAGGTCTGGCCCATGAGTATCTTATCTTTCATGTTGGCTCCTTCAAGGGCCGGCCCTGCCTGACTGCCTATAGTATTTCTATCTAACTCAGCTGCCTAGAACAGTAGCATAGCACTTGAAGCGACTCACTTTAGCATTCCAGGTCTGAAGAATGGAGTGTTGTGTGTTGGGGGATGGAGGAGGCAAATGGAAAACAGTGTGTCTGCCAAGCTTGTTCCTTTTAAAAGAACTTTCCTGAAAGACTTGCTAAAGACTTCTTTATATCTCATTGGCCAGAACTGTGTAATATGGCCATCACTAGGATACTTAGTTTCACAGGATACTTATGTTTCATAGCTAAGCAAGGAAGACGGGAGGATGGGATGAGCTTGAGAGATCTGCACAAGGTAAAACTGACAGGTTTTTGTAATTGTTTGGGTGGGTGGAGAAAGGATGGGGGGACAGTTGAGGAATACTTGTGGGTTTCTCACTAAATTAAGAAGTCAACCAGAAGAGAAGGAACTAGTATAGGGAATACAACTTGCTCAAAATCACATAGAAAATTGGTGGGATTTGAACCCAGGAATTGAGGACTTAAGTCCAAATCTCCTGGGCCACTCTTTCTTCCATACCCTTTCTCTCCTCTAGATCCCAGAATTATCAGTTACTGATATCTTTGAACCCACTTATTTCTTGTCCTTTAACTATCTGCATGAGAGTCCAGAGTAATGCTATTATGGTGGTGGCATCTTGCTTCTGGAAGGCCCATTGCAAGGAGCGTGCATAAGGGGGTGGGGAGAAGGGCCATTATTAGCACTGACCCTTCTTCCCCTGATGCCGGGGGGCCAGGGAAGGACTGCACTGAACATTGGCTTTTCCCACAACTAGAATTTTCTCTAACCCTTGCTTTATGCCTGGCTGATACACAGTATTAGTTTTATACTGCTTCTATAACAAATAACCACAAATTTACTGCCTTAACACAATCTTATTATTCTCTTACAGTTCTAGAGGTAAAAAGTCTAAAATCAAACTGTTGGTACGACTATGTGCCTTCTGGAGCTTTCAGAGAAAATCCATTTTCTTGCCTTCTTCATTTCTAGAGCCCACCTGCATTCCTTGGCAGATGGGTCTCTCTTCACATCACTTCAACCTTTTGCTTTCATCATCACATCTCGTACTAGTAGCTCTGATTCCCCTTCCTCTTCTTATAAGGCTCCTGTGACCACATTGGGTACATTTGGATAACATAGGATAATTTCTCCATCTCAAAATCCTTAGAAGAATCCTTTAACCATTTAAGGTAATGCCATAGTATGAATGAGTTGATTCATAAAGTGAAACCTGAAATTAATAAATTTAAATTAATTACTAATGTGGTGCTATTAAGAGGTAGAGATTTGGGGAGGTGATTAGCTTATGAGGGATTCACCTTTAGGAACAGGATTATTAGCCAGTAGAAAAGAAGCCACTGAGAGTTTGTTAATCCTATCATGTGAAGACACTATCTATGAAGTAAGATCAAATCTTCATCAGAAAAAAAAAAAAAAAAAAAAAAAAAAAAAAAAAAAAAAAAAAAAAAAATCTTCATCAGACATTGGATCTGTTGGCAGTTTGATCTTGAACTTTCTTTTTATTTATAATTTTATTTTTTACTTTATTTTATTTATTATTATTATTATATTATTATTATTTTTGTCTTTCTGAGACAGGGTTTTGCTAGATAGTTCAAACTGACCTTGAACTCACTTTGTAGCCCCAGGCTAGACTTGAACTCACAGCAGTTGTCCTGCCTCAGCTCCCAGGTGCTCGGATTACAGATGTGCACCACCACATGTGGCCATATTTTAAAGAGAATAACAAAAAATAATTAGAAATGAATCAGAATTTCAAAAAACAAAATGATATAAATTCAACAATGGCTGTTATATTGCATAATGTTGTCTTCAAAGTCATTGTTCAGATTACCAGAAATAAGCATGCAAAATTGGTAAAAAAAAATTAAGCATTAACTATTCCTTTCAATAAACAAGTAGAAATTAGTAGTACAATTATTTTGTATAATCTGTTTGAATTAACATTTTAAAATATTTTTATATTGTTTTAAATTTTTTAGGCAAAAATAATTAAATCATAAACATTATATAAATATCTATATACTGCAAAATCCTGCTATATAGTAAAAACTCTGTGATACAGAATTAGATACATTTTTAAAAAAAACCTACAATACTGTGAAGCTGCAATAAGTGAACTATGATATAGTGAGGGATGGCTATATACTAACTGTATTTTGGTCAGGATTGAACTGAATCTGTATAACGATTTTGGGAGTATGGCCGGTTTCAGTATTGGTTCTTCCTATCCATGAGCAAGGGCTATCTTTCCATTTTCTAATATCCTCTTTGATCTCTTTTTTCAGAGTACTGTAATTTTCACTGTATAGATATTTTACTTCTTTTGTTAGAGTGATTCCTGGTTATTTCAGTTTTTTGGATGCTATTGTGAAGTGTAGTTTCCTTAATTTCTCTCTCCATGTATTTGTTGTTTTTGTACAGAATGCTATTGAATTTTGAGTGTTGACTTTGTATCCAGCTATGCTACTGAATTTGGTTCTTAATGCTAGGAGTCTTTTGGTGGAGTTTTTGGAGTCTTCTACGTAGAGTATCATGCCATCTGTGAATAATGATAATTTCATTTCTTCCTTCTTTAACCTTATTTCTTTTATTTTTCTCTCTTGTTCTGGCTAATGTTTCCAGAACTATGTTGAATACGAGTGGTGGCAGTGGACATCCTTGTCTTGCTCTTGATTTTAAAGTGAAAGCTTTCAGTTTTTATCCATTTAGTATTTAGTTGGCTGTTGGTTTGTCATAGATGGCTTTTATCAGACTGAGATAAAGACCATCTATTCTGATTTTCTGTAGGGTTTTTTTAAAATCATAAATGGGTGCTGGACTTCGTCAAAAGCTTTTTCTTCATCTATTGAGATGACCATGTGAGTCTTGTCTTTGGTTCTGTTGATATGATGTATTACATTTATTGATTTGCATATATTGAACCCATCCCTGCATTCCTGGGATAAATCCCACCTGGTCTGGTGTATAATATTCCTGATGATTTGCTACATTCTACTTGCTAATATTTTATTGAGAATTTTTGCATCTGTGTTCATTAGGGAGTTTGGCCTGTATTTCTCCTTTTTGGTTAGGTTTTTCTCTGGTTTTGGTATCAGGGTGATGCTTGCCTCCAAGAATGATTTAAGGAGAATTGCTTCCGTTTCTATTTCATTAAGAGTTTGAGAAGTGGCATCTCTAAATTTCTCATACAATTCAGCTGTGAATCCTTCAGGACCTGGGCTTTTCTTTGTTGGTAAATGTTTTTATTATATTTTCAATTTCATTGATTGATATTGGGTTAGACAGGATTTTTATACCTTATTGATTGAGTTTTGGTAATTCATATGTATCTAGGAATCTGTCCATTTTTTCTGTGTTTTGCATCCTATGTGAGTAAAGATTTTTGAAGTAAATGTTGATGATCCTCTGAATTTCTATAGGATCTGTAGTGATTACATCCTTTTTCCTTATTGCATGGATTTGAGTTTTTTGTTTCCTTTTTTTGATAAGGTTGGCTAGGGGCTTATCAATTTTATTTATTCTTTTAAAGAACCAACTCTTTGATTCATTATTTCTTTGTATTGTTTTCTTAGTCTCAATGGCATTAATTTCTGCTCTGATCTTTATAATTTCCTTCCTTCTTTGGGCTTGACTTGCTCTTCTTTTTCTACAAGCTTGAAAAGGTTGTTTATTTGTGCTCATTCTGTTTTCCTGATATGAGAATTCACCACTACGAATTTCCATCTAAGAACTTCTTTCACTGCACCCCATAGGTTCTGCTAAGTTGCATCTGCATTTTCACTTGAATGTAAATATTGTTTAATTTCTTCTCTAATTTCTTCTGTGACCCATTGGTTGTTCAGGAGGGTGTTACTTAATTTCCATACGTTTATGGAGTTTTTTAAATTTTTCTTGTCAATAATTTCCAATTTCATTGCAGTATGGTCTGATAATACACATTTACTCAAGCATGTTCTATGGGCTAGCATATGGTGTATTTTAGAGAATGTCCTGTGTGGAGCTGAGAAGAATATGTATTCTGATATTGTTGGGTGTAACACTCTGTAAAGGTCTACTAAACGTATTTGTTCACAAGTTTGGCTTAGTTCTGATTTCTTTGCTGATATTTTGTCTCATTGACCTGTCTTTTTGTGACAATGAGGTGTTAAAGTCCCGTTATGACTGTGTTATTGCTTATTTGATTTTTCATGTCTATTAAAACTTATTTGATATGGGGCTGGAGGTACAGCTCAGTGGGCTAAGTGCTTGCCGCTGAGCACTAGGGCCCTGAGTTCAATCCCCGGTCCCGGAAAAAAAAAAAAAAAAAAAAAAAAGACTTATTTGATATGATTGGATACTCCTGAATTTGGTGTATATATGATTGTTATCTCTTCCTCTTGCAGTTTTCCCCTAACAAGTATGTAGTGACCTTTTTTTATCTCTTTTGATCATTCTTGGTTTGAAGTTTATATTGTTTGCAACCAGAATAGCTACTCCTGCTTTTTTCTGGGTTCCTGTCTCATGGAGTATGGTTTTCCATCCTCGACTTTCAGTCTATCAGTTTGTTTGTGAATTAAATGTGTTTCTTGCATGCAGTATATTTGTTAGGCTTTGTTTCTTGATCCACTCTGCCAGTCTGTGTCTTTTGATTGGTGAATTGAAACCATTTACAATAATGGATATTAGTGGTATATATTGGCTTATCTTTGTCATGTTATTTTGCCTCTGTTGGTTCCATACTCTCCCTCTCTGAAATTGCTTCTATGTTGATGTCTCCTGGACTTGTTCTGGGTGGGGTGGAGGTCTGCAATTGCATTTTGCTTCTTTGTTTTGTCATTTTTGAAGTTCCTGATGTTCCCTGGGGTTCAGGGTTACTCCTGCAATGGTGTAGATTCTGTCTGCAGAGTGGGACAGATTCTGTCCCCTCCTAGACAGCTCACCAAAGCTCCCAAGTTTCCCCAGAACACAGTGTCACTCCCTGATCTAGAACTGTAAGCAATAAATTTCTGTTGTTTATAAATTACCCAATCTGAAATATTTTATTGTAGCAGCCCATGTGGATTAAGGTAACATTCATATACATAGGGATTTGAATGTCTTCACCTCTTGGGGGAATTATTTAGTTGACCATAGCCTAGCAACTTCACTGTCCTCTTCCTCCTCTTCCTTCTCTTCCTCCTTCTTTGTCCTCTCTCTCCCTCTCCTCCATTTTTTAATTTTCTAAGACAAGTCATGCTGTGTAGTTCAGGCTGGCCTTGAACTCACTGCAATTCTCCCAGCTCAGCCTCCTGAGTGTTTGGATTACAGACATGCACCACTATGCCAAGCTTGGTATTTTTTTGTGCCTGACCTTATGCTGATAAATAGGGCCCAGTATTTAACCTTGATGAACTTACAGTGTAAGAAAGAAAGTACACAAGTAAAGAGCAAACTACTCTACAGTGTGAAACAGGACTTTGGAACCTGGAGGGATGGTATATAACCTGGCCTTGAGAAGCTAGGGGAGCAGCTCGAGAGGAGGGGGACCCACCCTATGTATCTATATATGAATTAACCAGATAAATAATAAATAATAGCACATATTTATATAGTTATTCTTCTCTTCCAGGTAGTATTTTAAGCAAGGAGCACATATTAAAGATTTTGATGTTCTCAGTACAGAATAAAATAGATATTAGCATCATTTCTATTTTATAGATAAGTATATTAGGAATCTCCAAGTAAACAGAATCAATAGGATGTAGCTAGCTAGCTAGCTAGATTGACAGAATTTATGAGAGATTTGTTATGGAAGTTGGTTCACATACTTATGAGGCTGAGAAGTTCTACAATTGGCTGTCTGCAAGAAGAAGAACCAGAGATGCCAGTAGTGTAATATTCAATGTGAGCCAGAAAGTCTGAGAACCTGGAGGCAGCTGGTGCAAGTCCTGGAGTCTGCAGGCTGGGAACATGGAGTTCTGATGTCCAAGGAAGATGAGTATTCTAACTCCAGGAAAGACAGAATGAACAAATTTACCTTTCTTCTGTTTTTTGTTCTATTTGGGCTCTTAGCCGGTGGGATGATGGCCATTTACACTGGGTAAGGGTGATCTAGGGTGAGCTTCCTTAGTCTACTGATTCAAATGTCAGTCTCTTCCCCAAATACCATCTGACATACTAACAAATAATGCATGAGTGGTATGCTGGCTTCTGTCATTATAGCAAATACCTGAGATATTCAACTTGTGAAGAGAAAAAGTTCATTTTGACTCCATTTTAGAGGTCCCAGTCCATACTCAGATGGCTTTATTGCTTTTAGCTTGTGGTGCGCAATCACATCGTGCCAGGAGTTCACGGCAGGACAAATTCTAGGCCAGGAGGTGAGAGTGAGGAGAGGAAGGGCCTGCGGTTCTGTTATCCCCTTCAAGGGCACACTCCCAGTGACCTGAAGACCTTCCACTAGGCCCTACCACTTAGAGGCTCTGTGTTCTTCCAATAGCACTCCCCTGAGGACCAAGGTGCAAATCATGGGTCTTTGGCTGACATCTAAGATTCAAATCATAGCAAACAGCAATCTGAGCAGAGTCTTCCTGTGCTTTACAAGAGACTTGGTGATCTGGTCCTTGCTCTCGTCTCACCTGAGCGCCATTCCCCAGCCCACAGCTGGGTCACCGAGCCCCCTTTGTTATCTCACCTGGTGCTCACTTTCCTCTCCACTTTGACCCTTCCTTGTGCTGCTCCCAGCTGCCCCAGGGGGTACACACTGTCCTGAGGTTTTCAGAGATCAGCTCAGGTGTCAGTCTCAGTAGGGTGTTCCTGCTCTCAGCCATGCAGGTCCTCTTGTTATCTGCTGTCAGAGAAGCCTATCCTAGAGCCTGGTAGCACTCACTTCAGCTGTGTATAGCTGTCTTTCGCTCCTCCAGTGTATCTCAGTGCCAGGTAATAGATAGTCAACAACTACTTTCTGACCCTGTGAAAGATATAGGGGAAGATGAGTGTCTAGGAGTAAATAGGAATAAGACCATCAGGCACCATCTAGTCCAAAATTTTTCTTTATCTTCTGGGAAACTGACATTTAAAGAGGGGGCAGTGACTTGCGCAGTGTCACGCAGCAACTCAGGGCAGAGCTGAGGATCCCAACTCTTGATCTTGAGTCACTTTCATCATGCCCAACGTGATGAATGAATCACGCAGTGCTTGCCTGTCCAAGGCTGACTCAGCCTTCAAGATAGGGTTTTTTTCCGAAACACTTCTAGGATGCCTTTCTTATCGCATGTTAAACTACACTTGATCCTGCCAAGGTTAGAACTGACTGCTCTTTACCCTGTGCCACCCAAGCATCTTGCAATTTTGTTCTTGCTCTGGCAGGCCCTGTATCTGATTGGGCTTTCCCTTGGAATTGTAATACAGGAAAGCAGAGAGGTATAGGACTGTTGATGAATCCTTAACCCAGCTTAAGCATCCCGTTAAATTTCAGAGAGTGAATCCCAAGCTGAATAAGTGAGATTAGCCAGGCAGATGGTGCCTGTGGGTTTGTGCGTGCTTTGAGTGAGTAGCATTTTTAAGAGAAGAACTCTCACGGTTGTAAAATGAGATGATTGCTACTCACAGGGGATCAGGTGGAGTTTGGACAGCCTAAAGCCCTTTCTTCCTTTCAAGGATTCAAATGAGATTGAGCTGACTTCCGAAGATTTTCCATAATTAACCAATGACAAGGTTGACTGTGTGACACTGGAGGAGGGATGCCCTTTCCATATGGTCTAATTGGATTTGTTTCCTACTTTGAGACAGAACTGGTGACTTTTGTGCCTAGAGCCAAGAGGAGTATGGCTCTAGGGTAACAACCTTGTCCTAGGTTTTTATGAACAAAGAAGCTTCACTTCCCTGTTTGTGCTAAGAAATCTGCCTCAGCCTCCGGTCCTTGTCCTATTTCTCTGCCTTCCGATTTTAATGCTGCCCACCTTTTAAAGAGGCCTATGTTCCACAAAGCCAGGTGAGATTCCCAGCAGCCCTTTTCCACATGTATCTTTATATTTCTCTCCTTCTTAATTTAAGGCGACTTACAGATTCTTTACATTTAGGGCATGCATCAAACTCATTCATCTCTGCCAAAGGGCCTAGCTTAAGATCTTTTCTGGGGACTCTTTCTGGCCACTGTTCCTATTACTCTTCATTGTGTGCCAGAAGTTTAAAATATTTTATCTCTAATCCTCCCTTCTCTGGTCAGGAATCTCAGAGGCATTAAATTATTTGCCTAGGGAGCCAAATCCAGAACTCTGGCTAAAGCTTGTCCTTTTTCCGCCATGCCACAGTCTCCTTTCTTCCTGGGTTCCAGAGTACACTTTCCACTAGCCAGAATTCCCTGAAATTCTCCCTCCAGCACAGAGGGCATGGCTGTGTCATCATTCTACATGATTTGCCTTGGTTAATAAAACTCTAAAATTCCATTCTGTGCTCTCATCTCTTATTGTAAGCCAATGCAAAATGCTACACACAAAATTGGTGCAAGAAATACGAACATGTCTATTCATCATGCCCCTAGCTCAGTATCTAGCACATGGCAAGGTTCAGAGTAAGAATCCTGGTATAGGCAAGGTATAAGCCTTAGGGAGATTTCTTCTCAGCGTCCACCCTGGCAAACCACACATAAGGTGGGTGTTTAACGAATGTTTTCACGTTGAAAATCATCAGTATGGTTTAATGGAAAGACGTTGGACTGGAACTAGAGGACATTTGTGTAAATTCTGTGAGCAAGGTATTTAACTTCTTTGACTTGTTTTTGTCAGGTTTAAAATGGGGATTATATATTTATACAATGCCTCAGCTGTTGGGGAGACCCATGGGGCCACCTCCGGGGCAGCCTGGTTGGCTTAACAACCTTATCTTCCTGTCCTATGGGCAACTCTTTTGTACCTGAATGACTTTACATGGTTAAAGTGTTAAAAACTATTTCATTTGTAAACAGTGCCAAGTAAATGTTTAAAAACAATCACTGTTATTGAAACAATGTGACTGGCTCTTTTTCTATTAAAAATTTGGAGAGGCTTAGCCCCAGGCATACTGCATTAATGTAAGTTTCCTCATTTCTTACATAACAAGACTCATCTCTACCCTTAATTGAGTTAGGACCATTTTGTAATTGTTTTGACTCTAGTTATGAAAGAACTGGCTTGGAGCCTAGATGGTCTCACTGGAGGGTCTCAGGGGTCAGACAGACCTGGGTTCGAGTTCTTGCCTCATCTACCTCTTTGCTTGCATGAAATACCTGATCTCTCTAAATCTCTGTGTGTCCAACAAGGAGGTGAAGCTCTTCACTAGCCCTATGCACGTGTATTGTGCCTGACACAGCAGACTTAATACATGTTGGTACTCTCTCTAGAAACAACTTCTTTCACCTCCAGAACTTGCTGGGAATTCTCTGGAATAATTGCACAGCATACTGGTGTGCCCTGTGAGTCCGCTTTGCATTTGAACCACTAGCAGATTAAGCTAAACTTGCGCAGGAAAGCCTTCTGGTAATTAACCTGGGGTTGGGTGATTTTAAGCTAGTTTTCATTCTGCCATAGAAACAAAAGATGAGACTGGAGAAATGCTATTCCTTTAATTGAAGGAACACTTTTGTGTTCTCAGGTCTATTTTAATCCTAAGTGCTGATTATGCATCATTCTCTCCTGTTAATGGACACTTCTGTAAGTGATCTGCACAGGGAAAAATACGATTCTTACATAAATACTATACTAAAAGAAATTATCTTATTATCTAATATGCCAAAAAGCTAATCAGATAAAGGAATGGTACAAGTCATTTTTGGAAAATAATAAAACTTGATTTTACTTCATGGAAATAAAATTATTTTCTTTTATTATTCTGTTCAGGTAGAACAAAGGCAGTGAAGGGTATAAGGATATTACACCGTTGTGTTCCGTGAGCTCTTGTTAAGGCTGTGGATGAGTTCAAGGCAGGATGGCCTCACATTTAGATTTTAATGTTTTCCACTTGGAAAACACACTGTTATTGTTAATTCTATCTTGTCAGGTGTGATTTTTAAATTCACAGATGAAAGTAAAAAAGGGGAGGTTTTTTACTCAATTGTACAAAACACTTGCCACTGTGTGTTTTTATGTGTATTTCTGTTAAGGAACAAATGCATAGTTCCTATAGGAAGGATGAAGCAATTGCAAGGACTGGAAGTTTCCTGAATTATCTACAGCAAAAAGCAACATGTATCCTATTTTGACAAGCTTAAGGTGTCCCCATGGTATGGATACCTCACAAGACTCTGGGAGTTTCAAATGTGCTTTAAAATGTTGCTCTTGGGGCCAGGAGCTTAACTCAATGGCGCAGCACCACTGGTGAGCCTGAGGTCCTGGGTTTGATTCCTAGTACCTGCTCCCCACTCCACCAGTGCTGTTCTTTAGGGGTAAATGTCTTACTTACAAATGAATAAGTGATTGATCTTGATGAAAGAAATTTAAACAGAAATTAAGTTGATAAAAGTTTCTGGCTGTAATCATTTGGTCAGTGCTTGATCTCACGTAATAAAAGTAAATTTTGATGCTGGTAGTGACGTGGGATGGCTGTCGATACAAGCACATTTTTTACTCTTCCCATCGCTTTGACAGAAATAACACAAGTAAATGCAGTCAGCCTTCTGTGTCATCTAAGCAAAATATAATGTACCTAGGACCTTAAAGAATTTGATAATCTCTGCATTACTGTGACTTGTTAGATCTTGACTACAAACTCCCACAGAAATTATGTATGTTTGCCTGAAGATTTAAGGCAAAAGGCTTACACTTGCAGTAAGACGAATTTTTTATTTGATGTTAGGCAGTTGTTAGGCATTGTGCTGATGTTGGGAAATACTGCCAAGACAGTGTATATATAATGATGTTCTTTCATGGATATCTTCAAGACCTATTTAAAGATCTATAGGTATTTGTAAAATTTTCAGAACTGATCTTTTGAAGGCTAGATAATGAACTAGATAAAATATAATCATTCTACCAACTTCTAATATTCCAAAATAATGTATTTATTTAAAATATTCTAAAATGATCCCTTTAAGGAGAAGGGGTGGTGATGAGTCATTATTGTATGTTTGGCAGCAACATTTTTGGACCCTATAAACATGTTTGTGAAACTATTGTCTTAGGGTAATTATATGTTTGAATGTTGGTTTTTCTTTACAAAAGAAAGAGGCTTGTCTTTAAGATAAAACTAAAAGAAGAAACTGGGAGTTCAGCTGTGAGGTTCAGGCTGACACAGAGGTTTAATATTTAGCTTGGTTAATCAAGTTCCATACTTTGCCTGAATTTAATTATTCCAACCAATGCAGTAATTTAATGTAATAATAAAAAAGGGGTTAATGAGAAATGGAAGAGAATCTAACTGTTCATTCATCTGGCTCAGTAGGAGCATTTCTTTTTGAAGTATCACTTTATGGATGGTGATGGTTTATAGGGTATTATGAATTTTCAATTAGCAAGAAAATGAAAATGAAAGACACACAGTAGATCACCAATGAGTGATCATATTAGGGAATCACTAAAAAGCTCATTCTATAAAGTTCAGGGCACATTTTAATGTGGCTTCATAATAAGGTAGGCAGTTTTCTTCTTCCTAGGTTGAGCTTAAATCATATTCTTTCCACACTGTGTGAATACATCTGCATTTAGGGTTTCTGTTCAAAAGTAAGAAAGTAAAATATTTGCTACTTCCAAACAAAAAAGAACGTGACCATAAGAAGGCGACTTGTGCAGCTGTCACTTTGCATACAAAGCGTCTGCTACCTTAATACTGCACAAGTTCTCCAATCTCAGTGCTGAGGAGCTGCCAGTTAGAGTCAGACTCAGTTTCAAAGCTCAGCTGGAGATATGCTGATGTTTCAAGTTACTAAATCTCACGGAGCCTTGGTCTTGTCCTCTGGGAAAGGAGGATAATGCTGTCTACACCGCTCACGCTGCTGAGAGGATAAAGGGAGAGAATCTAGAGGACAACACCCAGCCTGATGCCACATAATAGACACTCTGCAAAGGGGGACTCCTGTCCTCTGGACAAGTCACAAATGTGCTTATAAATGAGTAACATACACCAATGGGCCCTAATGCCACAGGAAGTAACAAGTGCTCTGGCTTATCAACCAGGGCGGTGCTCCCCAAACTTTCAATCCCCAGTGACTCACCTGGGGGTATATGGTTAAATATAGATTTGCATTCAGCCCAAGAGTCTGCAACTCTAATGTGCTCTCAGAAGATGCTGATACTGCCAATCGGGGACCACACTTTCAGTAGCATGGAACTAGGGCAGTGACTTCTCAATCCTGAGTTGACTTTGGGAGACTGGGCTAAGTTGCAAAACAGAATTTTACTCTGCTTTTTCTCCCTTTCCCTGGTTTAATGATAAAAATATTGGGGAAATCTGCAGATGTTAGAGAAAAAAAAAGTTTGAATGAACACATTTAAAAATTTGGGAAGCTCAAATTCATTCTACACACTTTCATTTATTGTCTGGACAGATAAAGTACAAATAATTCAAACACAACAAGATTATGAAAAAAACATTTACAATACTTTCCCTCAGAAATCATCTAAACTAGCAAGATTAACATGAAGTCATTCATTTACAACTAAAGAATACACTGCCTGGTCCTAAATTTTTTTTTTTCCCTTTTTTCCCCCAGATTGAACACATTATAGAGAAGAGATTTTGGCATGCCTTTCCCACTAATGCTTAGCAAATGCAACAAAACTTTGCCAGCAAACTGCGTTCATTCATAGCAGGTGACGTAAAAAGGTTTCCCTGAATGTTGAATGAGTGTTCTCTGAACTGAAATCTGGTGTTTTTTTCCAAAACTGAAAAAGAGGAAAAAAAAATTTAAAGGAGGAGTCTTTATGATGCAGCCTTGGTTTTTATGATCTGTCTACCACTACGACTACTACAAAGTTTGCCTCTTCAGTGTGAACACAACAGTCCTGTCTACATGCACTTAGTGGGTTCAGCATGGGAAAAAATGCACAAAATAAGCACAAGTTATAAATAACCATAACGTTTTATTACCATTAAGACTAAACTTGTATTGAAAAGATTTTATATAACAAGACAAGAAAAGCAATAGCAAATTTAACTATCAACTAGATTATGCATAGCGAGTAACTGTTTCTATTACCCAGGGAAGAGCATGAACTCTTGTATTTTTTTGTTTTGTTTTTGTTTTAAATATATAACCGTACAAAGCACAAACATACTAAAATGATCAGTGCACTGGACGTGGGAGGGTGCTCCCGCAGTCGTTTTGTTCCCTTAGCTCTGTTTCGTTTTTCCCAATCTGAGTTACATTAAAATAAAGACCCAGTTGCTTTTTATTTTTCTACTGTGCAGTAAGAAAAAATATTCACAACAAACATGACGATATATCAAACAATAGTTCTACACAAGTTACTTTGATACCTCTTTAACTGTCACTTAAATATCATAAGAAAACATTTTAAGACATATACAAACAAAACTAGCCAAGTGTTACAACTTATAATAAATTAACCCAAAGAAAAAATAACTTTATATATATATATATATATTTATATTATATATACACATACACACACAACAGAATGACACAATAATATGCTTCTTCCCATAGTTTAAGTAAACAAATAAGTAGTCTAGCCAATCTAGCTATATTTGATCTCGGCCATAGGCATCATCACATCGGCGATTAAATAAATAAGTGTTTCAAGCAACATAAACAGTGTTTCAAATGTACCAACACAGCCCAATTCTATCAGCATGGGCTACAAAGTGAATTTGAAAATTGCTTAATGAATTTAAAGCAAATGTATCTTTTGTTTTCCTCTCCTAAACACATTACATTTAACTATGATACTAAGATATGTAAATAATTTCGTAGCACCTACTGCTCAAACTAAGGAAGTTTTAGATTAAAAGGAAAAGTAATCTTTTTAGTTGTTGTTCTGCTGACATCCCATACTGATGACGTAAAGAAAAACTGTCTTTCAACTCATCTCCTTGCTTTTGGGTTTTGACTGTGGGGAACTGTGGTACCCTGGGTAGAACAAACACTCCTTTCCCCTAGTAATTAATATTTTTTATTATTATTACATGCTATGAAAAGATATGAAGATCATCTGTTTATAGCCCATCCTTCAAAAAACAGTCTACGAATCCAGTTTAAAACACACATCTTGATCTCTAAAAAGTTACCAGTGCAGTATGAACGCGACAAAGTTGTCATTTTCCCCTAAATTAGCCAGTCAAAATATTTTTTTCTCAAATCCAGATTCTCTTGTAAAAATTCTTTATATTTTATAAAAATAGATTTTTCTTGAAACCCATTTTCAGCAAAGAGACCACCTCTTTGGCAACAATGTTAATGTTATTAAATTGTTAATGTCATCAGGTATCCCCCTTGCCCCCGTCCCCTAACAGAAGACTGTTTTAGTTCACATGATATAAAAGAAAAAAGGAAAAATAAAAAAATTTGCAAAAGTTTTTTTCATTTTTGCAATTTTTATTGTTCCTCTTTAATTTGTATGGGGTTTTTTTTGTTTTACCAATCTGATTGGATCAACATTTGGAAAAAAAAAAGAAAAATCTTTTTTTCTTTCTTTGAATCCCATTACTTTGTAAAAATTGTTTTTATTATTAGTATTTTTTTTTTGTTTTTTGTTTTTCTTCTTCAAATGAGCTAATGGTCATCTTAAAAAGATCCACCTTCAAGGAAGGTAGTAAAGTTAGCTGGCTGGGTAAAAATCCCTGCACATCGCTATCTATGTATATTATATTCAACAACGACAGCTATGAAAGAACATTCAATGCATCAAAGGTATTTTTTTGTTTTTTTTCTTTTTTTCTAAGCATTATAAAATCCTTTCCTGGTACACCTCAGGATAATCCAATATTTTAATACTTAGGCAACACTGGCTTATAAAGTCCACGGTTGAATATAAGCCTTGAAAAGTTTGTTTCTCTTTCTTTGTGTATGTGTGTGTGTGCGCATGTGTGTTTTGTTCGTATATATTTATATATATATTTTAATAAGTAAGGATGGGAAATTCAGGACTTGTGGGCTTTGTTGGTTTTAAAGGAAACTTGTAACACTCTGTCTCCCAGGCGATACCCGTTGAGGCTGGCAATGGCCATGGCTGCCTCGTCGTAGTTGGTCATGGTGACGAAGCCAAATCCCTTGCACTTGTTGGTGTTGAAGTCACGGATAACCTTTACGTTGTTGACTGCGCCAAAGGGGCCAAAGAGCTGCCAGAGGACACTCTCATCAGAATCAGGGGACAGGTTGTAGACGAAGATACACCAGCCTGTTCCTGTGTGGCCAGGGATGTTCATTCCCACAAGGCTCGTCATTCCATCAATGGTGATTGGGGAGAACCTGGGAGGACAAGCAGAAGGGGGGACTGGTCCAGACATCAGTCTGACCAGGGATAACACACAGATGCACAGACACAGACATGGGGCAAAGGGCCGAGTGAGTGTTTGCAGGAGTCTTCAGGGTTTAAAACGAAAATGCAAAAACTAACATCTGTGGCATTTCTTCTGATGGGAACGTCTAGAGAGAGCTAAGGCACACATGTGCCAAGGAAAGCCCTAGGTCATCCTAAGTGCTCCCATAAGCAAATCCCAATGCTCCAGAGCAAGGCTCTCCCGAGTTCAATCACAGTGTGTACTCACACACTGTCCCACTCTGACCTTGCCCCAACCCCGTAATAGACAGTAAGCTCTTAGGGAAAAGGATTCCACTACACTCATTCTGTTGTTCTGTTTATTTATTCTGTGGAACAGATATGGAATCTCAAAGACATAGTGACACATAGAAAAAACTAAATAAATATTTGTGGAGTAGCTGATATCAATGTTTGGGGAATTTTATTTTATCTTTTGGACAGATTAGGGATAGCCCTAGAAGTGCTCAGTCTACCATCTTTGCAGTCTTTTGGCTGTCAAAGATCTTTGATGTTCCTGGGGTTGGGGGTCCATGAGACCTGTCTTGTTATTAATCAGACGAGTAGCTAATGTTTAATTTAGCATTTACTCAAAAGGTTACTGCCCCAAAACCTGAGTGGTAATAATAGATGTACTACTCCTTGATGCTATATTATCTGGAATTCATTTCTAGGCACCACCGGACCAAAATTTCAAGCGGCTTATGCATTTATATGTCTTGAATTGCTATTCATTAGAAAAGGATAAAACTTCTATTTGTCTTGTTGTACCTATTTTTGTATTAGGCTTAGATATCTCAGTTTTTATGTAATCTTGAAAAGAAAAAATAACCTTTCAGAATCTATCCTATGTCTGATAAATCCATGTATGATCACTGATGCATAGTATGAGTGTCTACAGCAGAACAATATTTGTTAACATTTTATTTTACACTGAATTTATGCAGAAGTTAACAGGAGAAGAGGAAGCAAAAATTAGGGAAAGTGTTAGTTGGGACTGTTTTTTGAGACAGCATCTCGCTGTGTAGTTCAGGCTGGCCTTGAACTAATTATGTAGCCCAGGTTGGTTTTGATCGCAAGATGATCCTTCCCACCTCAGCCTCCCAAGTGCTGGGATTACACATATGTGCCACCAGGCCTGCTGGGACTATTTTTAAAAACAAGAAAATATTCTTGGGCATTTGGCAGTCTTGTTATAGAATTGTGTATTATTATTAGAATTTAAATAATAAAATGGCTGCTAAAAATATGCTAGCAGTGATAACAATTCAATAGACATTATTTTTGCTACGATTCACCAAATCAGTCTTCTTGCTTAAAATCAAATACTAGACAAAACCAAAAACCTTCATGGTATAGATTGTTAGAAGAGCAAATACAAATGTAATTGCTATTTGCATTATTTCTAAAGATTGTCTTCTCCACTGCTTCTCCTTCAACCAGGTGAACTGACCTCTTTCAGTTTATACACAGGGAAGAGCTAACCATTTATGTAAAGGCTAAGATCTGAGCCAGCAAAGAGGTTTCAAGTAGGACTTCCATTCTAGTTGGCCATGGCTACCTGGAGCACTTAGGTAGAAAGGGTCCTGGATCTAAATCTGGGTTCCATAGGAAATGAGAATGCTGTTATCAACTAGTGCTGTCCACTCTGGGTTGGGAACACTTGCTCCCGCTATGTCCTCCCTGATCACACCTGTGTTATAGGTATCACTCTTCATAACGCTCAGTGCTACTTCACTAAAGTCAAGGAGTAGCAAACGGTGGGACAGAACTAGGAAGGACGTAAAATGCTTGGACAGGCAAGCAGTGTGTTAGACACATGGAGATAATTCACAGTTATCCTTACTGGTACTGGGACTGAGATTCCAGAGGCCAGCATTCTGTGAAGTCTGCAGTCAAGTCACTCCCTCCACTGTGCACTTGTTTCCAGAGTCAGGTTACTTACCACGCATGGCCAAGAATTGCCTAGAGTGGGGAGTGTGCTGCGGACCGTTAAAGAGCACATCCCTCTCCCTTGACTGGAGGAAGGGGAATTACAGTGTGCAGCTCTACTGAGCAAGATGATGAAGATGCTATAGTCCTGGTGGTACAGTGGAGCTTGTCAAAAGCACATGTGGGAATCTCATGGGCGCGGTGACATAACACACCCAACTTGCTGAGATTCAGATCTCACACTGGGTCTGGAACGCCCTTGAGACTGCATTTAGAGGGTCCCCAAAGCCCTGATGCTATCTGAGCCCCAACCCTGTGAAAAGGCTTTAAATGAATGAAATACCAAGTTTAAAACCCACATACATATATAACCGAGGGAAAATCTATATTAACTGTTAAAACCTGTAACAAAAGAAATCCCTGGTTGAGGTGCACACAGATACCTTCATTTCAGGATGTGCTCTGAAAGGCACACAGAGGTGGGGCTGGAGTCAGGAAGTCACCCATGTATTAATTTATGCTGTGGCCAGCGCAGGCAGTCCAAAATCTAATTTTTCTATTGAAAATTATAAGACTGTCAGCCATGATTAGCAAAATGTTCTAATTTTGGTTTGCTGGAATCTGCCCTCTTAACTGAATCTTGGCATTGCTAATGCAAAACAGTTGCTCTGCAAGTTTGCAAAATCATGCAGCAAAGAGTCAGAGCTTTATCCAGGAGGGAAGCCATTCAGAGGACAAGATTATCAAGGGCTCGGTAGCTGTGGCACCTGAACCATATGGGAAGCCCACCTGCAAATAAAAGAAAAAGTGAAACACACAAATACATTTTGTGTGCCCTAAAAGAAACAAAATCAACTGAGGTCTGAAATTAAAATGAAGAGTTTGACATGCTGGTGGAAGAAAAAGGAAGAATTAAAAAAAACCAGTAAAGTTAGTGAATTAAAAAAAAATTCTAGCCCCAGTCTGTGCCAACACGGACATCTGGCAATCTGTGGAGTTTTAATTACCTCTTTACGCCATAGGCCATATTAAGCAAATTGTCCAGCCTGCAAAGAGAAGGAGGGTCTCTGGGTTAATGCCTCACAGATGGCAAGATCGCTCAATGGAACTATTAATAAGAATGCTCCATTTTCAAAGAAGAAAAGCTCAACAACTTTCCCCACTGTTTTAGGAGTCTATCCACCGGTAGTTTCCCCCTTTCCTGCCTCCAACTGCAAGTAATTCATGTTCAGGTCAACGCTAGAATTTAAAGCAAGTGTCTAATGAATCCCTATTTCTTTCAAAGTCTGAATTAATCCCACTCTCCCCACCTCTCAGAACATTTGTATGGATCTTATTTGATATTGTGTGTGAAATTGTTAAGGAAGGGGGCCTTCTGACATTGTTCACCTTTTACTATAATTAAACTTGTGAATTAAAGGTCTCTGTTGCAGATGAACACTATGCAACCAAGTGGGTCTTTTCTGTTAGCTTAGCTACATTAACTAAATCTTACTGCACACACTTTTGGGGGGCAGGGAGTGCTTTTGGACTATAATTTTAAAAAATGGCTTATTATTTACAGCCTGAAAGTACCTCTCAGCAAACTGTCATTATGTTATAATCTTCCTCATGTTTAGTACCTTACTCGGGGACAAGCTATTCACACCATGGGGCAATAGTAACCATAGTTTCCACCATTAGAAGCCTGCTGGAGAAGCTTTTTACATAAATACTGCATGTGCTCTCACACAAAATAAAAATTAGATGACTTGGACTCTTCATGAAATCATTAACCATTTCAGATTCACGGGCACTGGAGGACAACGGCAGAGGCTGGCTTTCTCTTCACTATGGCCAGATGGACTGTTACTATTCTGGATAGAAGGACCTACTCTTTCCCTACAGGAAGTCTGACAAGGAGAAAAACCCTTTCATTAAAGGGAAACTGGGGTGTGAGTAGAATAAAATAATTATTTAGAATTAACTATGAGTAAGTCAAGACTATATTTTTCTCTTGCACAATTGAGGCTGGTTAAGGTTGCACTACTTTCACAGGAGAAACCTGCCTTTTAAAAATGTTCCAGGAGGAAATGCCCCATTGCACCAGGAACTTCTGGGGTTGTACACCTGAAGGAAACACTACTAAGTCTTGGACGAACTCTTCCTCCTTGTTTTCCTAGAGTGTGTTAAGGAAGTGAGAGTTCCTCTTTTGCCCTGAACCCCCAGAACTGCACAGAATCAACGAGGAAGAAAGGACAGGACAAGCTACTCCCTCTGGTAAGGTTATTCTTCCTGGTCTACTCTTTTGACTGTATTAAAAGCCACTGTCCAGCCATATGTCTAAGCTGCTGGAAATGGTCATTATCTGTGATTAACTCTCATTCAAAGTGAGCCTTCATGTTTGGTTACATACAGAAATTTCGTTTCCTACAAAGAATTGCGTTTAACTGGTCACAGTGGTAAGTTGGAAGGGGGCTTCAGAGAGCATCTGCTCTAGTCATCTCATTTTACAGAGTGGAAGTGAAGGCTCCAGTGAAAGTTCTGCACAGCAATTCTTGGGGGCAGAGGCTGTGAGCTTCTCTGGCCCTTGTGCAGCTCTGGACTGGTGTAGCAGGGTCATTCCACTGTGGGCAGGCCTACCTGAACCTCTGAGCCTGGTGGTGGAGCGGGCCAGGGTAGCGCCGGTTGGGGGACTGGTACAGCTGGGAGAGCAGGGCCTGGCTGGACTTCTGGCTGGGGTTGTTGGCAAACTTCACAGTAATCGGTTCTGTAGCACCGCTGGGCTTCTGGCCATTCAGCCCTTTGATGGCTTCTTCTGCCTCGATCCTTTTATCAAAGCGGATGAATCCCACCCCTCTAGACACTCCTGGAA
Organism: Dinomys branickii; assembly: GCA_004027595.1. Classification (NCBI taxonomy): domain Eukaryota; kingdom Metazoa; phylum Chordata; class Mammalia; order Rodentia; family Dinomyidae; genus Dinomys; species Dinomys branickii. The sequence continues at coordinate 39,653 of PVLD010003728.1, forward strand.
AGAGAAAGTGCCTTTGTAAAAAGCGAACAAAGCAAACTGGTAGATATCTCTGGGAAGAGATGAGAGGGACTTAGCTCACCTATTGTGTCAGGGCTGAGCCTGGATCCCTGAATCTTTCTTACAACCAAAACATAGCTGCCTGTATGTGCTTCCACCAGCACGGCTCTGGGGAGAAGTCTCCTACTGTAGCACAGAGATAGCACTTGTGTCTGTCTGCTCCAGCACTCCACCACTTTCCTGCTCAGTCCTAATTCCCTTCAGTTACTTTAACTATCATACACAATGCAATTTCTAGTCTTCCTATGTGTCCTCCACACTTAATAACTAAGTCATCTTATTTGAAAAGCAAACTCTGACCACATTGCACCCTTTACAAGTACCTTCTATATCTCTTTTATACCTTTTGAATTTTGTACCTTGGGCATGGTTACTTGTGTTTCACCCACACAGAGTAAGAAACAAAACCTACAAAACGCCATTCCTGGGTTTCTTGCTGCATGTACAGTCCAAATGTTTCGGCAGGGCATTCACTGTCCTTGGCAAATTGGCCCCAAATCACCTATTGAGCTTCATACCAGCCACCCTAAACTGCCCGAAGCCCCTTGAATAGGCTGTGTTCTTCCTCGCCTGCACGCCTTGGGATATGCTGGTCTCTCCATCTAGAACGCTTCATACTTCCTTTTTGCCAGGTGAACTGCAAGTCATCCTCCAAATCCCTGTTCAAACACTGCCTCCTCAATGCAACCTTCCCAATAATCATCGCCAGGCATAGTGTGCCTTCTCACAAGCTCTCTCAGGGCAGTGGACAGCCCTTCGCAGGATCTCTCACAGTGGAGCCCATAAAGGCAGGAATTTTCCTCTTTCATCCTTGGTTTCCAGTGTCCCTACCTGGGCCAGAACCAACTTCATTGAGAGTTGGTTGCATCAATCAAATGATAAACATGTGCTATACTACTTGCAAGGACTGAATTGTAAATTGGGATCAAGGTGAGGGCAGGTGAAAATGCAGCCCAAGGTATCTCACATTCTTACTGAGAGGTGATGGCTGGCTTTTTAGTATGGACAGAGAACTCACAGACCAGAGCCTGGGTTCATACCCCTGCACTGCTATTGACTAGTGAGTGGGAAGATGGATCTCTTCCTCTGAATCTGTTTCCTGAGGTGTGAAATGCGATAGTTTGAAGTTCTTTCCAACCTTAGAATGCTAGGAATTGGAGTAGAACTATGTGTACTGTTTTCACATATAAAAGTAATGCTACTAGTTGAAGGTTGAGAGAAACTTTGAAAGTCATACAGTCACACTCTCAGCCTGAGACCCAAATTCTTCTATGACCTTGCCAAGCAGCTAAGCAGCTGCTGGAACAATTTCCCTGGTAGAGAACTCTGATCATTCAAGACAGCCCATTTTAAATCGGGGTAGTTGATGAATCAGAAGTGTTTCTCCCAAGTCAGAAATCTGCTAAGCGATCATTAGCCTGCTTCTATGGGTAACAAAGCACTGACATACAAGGAAAGTAATGAAAAACACTTAACCTGTGACTTGATCAACCAGGATTCGGGAGGTGATGATCCGACCATATTGTGAGAAAAGCTGCTCGAGTTCCTTCTGGGTCATGGTTTTGGGAAGGCCGCTAACGTAGAGGTTAGCATCCCTGATTGAGGCTGAGCTTGGACGGGCATACGAGACCTAGGAAAGGGCAAGAGGAGTTACATACACAGCAGACACCCACCCCGAGGTAGAGACTGAGGCAACAACCAGGATGACAGCCTCTTGTCTGCCTTACAACTCATGGTGTCAGTTTAAATCCTCAACATTCAGAGTTGGAGCTACTTCTGTAATAGTAAAGGGAACCAGGAGAACAGCAATAGAGGAATAAATGCAGAGTCGATGCTAACTTAAAAGAAACGCACAGATAAGGGTCTCCAAGTGCAGAACAAAATAGTTACTGTACGGCAGCTGTTAAATGCAGAACTACCCACACATGACGTTCTGAAGATTTACCTCCTGGATGTGGGTGTATAGATGATTTACTGTATCCAACACATAATCATCTTTGAATAAACCAGAAAAAAAATCCCATGAAATTCTGCTCCGTACATTTCTCTCCTTCTACCCACATCCCCTTCTCGCAAACATAAAGGCGACCAGGGTCTCTGCAAGATTTTCTTATGTCCCTTCCTTTGTGCGGCTCCAATCTGTTTTTGCAGGTCTGCTCCCCCTGAATGACAAAGTGCTGGTGAAATGGGGCTGAATGAACATCTGCTTGTGAAACTAGGTCCGTGACCTTGTCACCACATCTGCAAGGACCGGTTGCTTCTCACTTGGAGGCACAGCAAATAAAACCACAACAAACGAAACAGGGCTGCAGTGGGCAGGAGGGAGGGCAAGACAGGGAGAGAGAGAAGATGCCTCACCGATGGTTATAATAAGCTCGACTTTGTAAATTTGTCCTCCCAGATCTCTCAACTGCTTTTTTTTTCCCCAAAAGCTAACACAGAAGTGTAAACAGATCTGAAATTCCATCTGCAAGAAGCCAAATCTGTAGCAGTACACATAAGCAAAGCAAACCCCAGCAGTCATTAATTTTAGACTTTCATTTACTTATTTATTTATTTTTTAAGAAAACAACATCAGACATTTGAAATATAATTTACAGCTAGTCTAACAAAAGCACTTTCCTGCTAAAGCTATTTCTGGGGCAGTTATGGCTCAGAATAGATGATGAAAACAGTCTTTTCAGAATACATCTGACAACGTTGGACAGGAACGGACCTATACGCTTTAGCATTTTTCAGTTGGGAGTTTCATTTATTCTATATAACCAATTCATAAGACCTGCTAGGACTCTGAATAAACCGGGGGTGGGTATGTATATGTGTGTGCACGTACACACAAAAGCGCGTGTGCAAAAGGAATCGCACTTGTTAAATCGGACCTTCAACATGAACTTTAGCAAGGGGACATTTAAGGGAGAAAATGGGTGTACCAAAGAACATGAAGGATGAGTAGACCCCTCACCCACGACACACTCTTCCTTTCTATGACAGAGATGCCAGGTCTCTTTATGAGTTCTACATCTAAAAATAGATGTTGACTCAACAGAAAATGATGTGAGTGACTAATCTGCCTCTCTGGCCTCCTCCTGATGATGGATCCACGCAGCTGCCTACAGTGTCTACATCTTCTGGAAACTCATGGGAAGCTGAGGAGGTCTTTTTGGCTCTGGTCCTTCCTGGCATACGACTGACATGCAGAGGGGGCTCTCTGTGCATCCAGGGACTCAAGAACGCTATAGGACTGCTTGGATAGGGCTTACTCCACAGCAAGTTCTCCTACACTTGTCTTCTAAGGGACAAAGTCTTTTAGGTTACAACCTTGCAGAATTATTTTTCAGGCAGGAGGAAGGAATGGTAGGGAGACGGAAATATTGTAGTGATGGGTCCGCAGTAATGAAGGTCACCCTTGCCTCACCCTGCCTGCTAGTGACAAATTATCCCAATGACATTTGTACTTTTCCAAAGCACAATCTCCCACCTATATGCTTTTGCTCATAGAGAAAATCTTGCCACCTACTTCCTCAGGTCCAAATCTTACTCCTTTTAAGGACTCAGCTTAAACGCCACCTTCTCTTGACAGTTTTTTTTTCTGTCCGACCTTGCCTCCTCCTAAAAATCTCTCCAGCAGTGCACTCAAAAAACTAAGGTGCTTACCCTGTTTTGACCTTAACTCTCATTAACTTTCCATCTAATCTGATGATCTCCTTGAGGTCATGGATTGTGTGTGTGTGTGTGTGTGTCTTCCTCATCTTTGTGGATCTAGTTCCCAGCACAGAGCCAGATAACTGCTGGGCCCTCAACACTTACTGAAAAAAAAAAAAAAAAGAACACCCACAGGTGTTGCTACCACTAATGGCCTTTTAGGGCTAACTACAGTTTGGTTCCTCTGCTAAGAGAGATCACTAAGAGTCAAGCATGCAGGATCATAACTGTGTCTCCACACTAAGCTAGAAGCAAAGTGACAGGTTTTTTACTTTTCAATATCTAGAGTTGGAGGGACTGAAAGATTGTTCTAGGACTACACATCATTTCTCAGAAAACATTTCCTAAGGATCTACCATGTCCTCAAACACAATGGGAAAAGGCATGGTCTTTTGTTTTAGTAGAACTTCAAGTCCAGTGGGTGCAATGGGCAATTCGCAGGAGGTACCGATTAAAATGGGTTGAGAGGAAAACTGGATGGGTGAACACAGAGACCAATTATCACAAAGTCACAAGTATGCACTATGCCAGGGCTATGAATAAGTCTGACTCCAACACAGAAGAGGGGTAAATCAAGAGCTAAAAGGGCCAGGAAGAAGACAGAACTGATAGGAAACTCATGGTAAGACAGGTGGTATTGGGGTCAGGAAGGGTGGCCTGATAATAGCTTCCTCTGTTGTGAGGACAATCAGGCGATGAAGGCTAGAGGTTTAGGGAAGTGCCGGGCACCATGCATTTATAACTATCTAATAATGGATAATAATGACCTTGATTCTCATGAATTCTGCAATGTCAGAACTGGGGTAGAGAGGTGCAGGTTGACTCTACTAGCATTAGACAGTTAATGATACAATCAAAAGCATTTCCCCAAAACATGATCCAGAGAGTGGCAGGATCTCAGGCAGGGAAAATCATTACAACAGATTCCCAGAACCAGGCCCCAGACAACAGGGCAGTGACAAATTCCAAAGGTGAACGGAACCTCTATCATTCTATAAGCCTAATTTCTGGTTTCTCCTCTGTTTGGAGCCTTAAGCATTGTTCTTTAGTCCCCTGTGCAGGGAACCTGTAAGGGTAGGAATGGACACGAATGACAAGAAACAATCTTCCCATATTCAACACTGAAATGATCACCTCCATTTCAAGTTTATCTAAAATTTTCAAGTTTCCTTACATATTTATTAAACTACAGCTGAATGACTACAAGTGTCAGGGCCTTTGTTCGGCTGAAACATTTCTAAAAAACTGCTGACTTTGAACCCCTGCAGAAGATCCAGCATTATTGGCCTGTTAATCACACTGAGACAGAGGCCTACAGCCTGGGGCTCCCAAACTACAGCTGAGCCCTGGAGAGTTCCCCTTCCCATCAAGCTCCTGCTCCCCTCTTCATTCACCCAGAGCGTCTGAAGGTAAGACTGGCATTTCTAGGCCTGCATGGATCTTGCTCTGGAGCTTAGAAAGTGCTCTAAGTGAAGAGGTCAATCCTCTCTTGGAGTAAGGGTGGCCCAAAGGCAGGTGGGTGGCAATGGCTGGCTTTATACATAATCTTGACTGAAGGTTTTCAGTCCTTCCAAACTCCCCAGCCCCTCTCCCTATCCCTGTGGGTGTCCCTCCACTCTACAGAAGCAACACTACAGCAGCAAGTTTGGGATTCCTAGCTGCAGGTAAGTTTCAGTAAACACTAGCTGTGCGACCTTGGGAAATAATTTGATCTTGATAGGCCTGGAATTCTTTATTGGTAAAGGGGGAATTCTCCTTTGACAGGTTATTGTAGAGACTTGAGGTAATATATCTGATGTGTGTAGCACGTATCTAGAACTTGGTAGATACTAATAAATATCATTGTGTGATGAGTCATACAGGCTTTTCTGGGATAGCTTGGGTAGCTAGCCCTCTTTGGGACAAACCTTCCAGTTTTACCAAATAAGCAAACCTCTAGTAAAAGCCTGAAAGAGGTACTGTCCTTCTTGGCCACGATGATGGAGTCTGAACCATCTTTTAGTACTTTAAAACCATGAATTGTATGTAACATATTCCTACAGAGCTTAATCCTTCACATCCATAAAGTACTCTCTATTTTCCAAAGTGACCTCTCAACACTGCTCTCCATGATTCTCACAAGGCAGATAAAGCAGGACACTGCCATTTGCCAACAGGAGAGCAGGGCCAGGCCTAGTGGCCATCTCTTCTCACATGGCACCCATAACTCCCTTCACCTGTCCACAGCCAGAGTTTGACCGGAGGGCAGGAGGCACAGTACAGTTTAGGGAAAGATGTGTCCTGCATCCCCCAGCAATACTTCTTACCCCTTGTTTGAACCACCATAATACCCACATAGGATAGGACATGGAAAGCATGATCAAGGTGTGATCGTGTGCTATCAGGCGGGCATAATGAGAGGAAGGAACATCCTTCTCAGCCCTGGAAAGATGCTCCTTTAGGAAACCACTGGTATTAGAGTTCATTTACTTCCCCTGCCTGAAGACCTACTCTGTGCCAGGTGCTGGGATGAGTACTGGGAGTGTCTCTGTTTCAAGAGCCTCACAGTCTGGTGAGAGAAATAATCAAGCTAGTGAGTATAATATGGAAGGATTTTAATAAGGGGTCACCCTCACCCACTTCTGGTGTTTCCCTTGGGGGAGGCCCTGGAGTAATAGTTCATGGCTTTTTCTAGCCCTTCACCCACCCTTCTCCAGGGGAGGGGAATAACACTCCGATTGGAGATTTCAATAAAGGAGATGGGCATATGAGGTTCTGCAACTGCCAGGTTCCTCCCTTGTGGGTGCCACATGTCAGCCAGAGGCAGACCCTCTGCCCCAGGCTCTCCGTTCTATGGGGTCAGGGTCTTATTTACAGAGCTCTGGGGGTCCAGATTACCTATGACAGCATGTGTCTGTTTGTCACAGCGTAGTTTAGTGTCAGGAACCCCTCTGTCCTGTAACTTATCCATACCTTTATCAGTGATGAAGATGATTTTAGATTCCATACATTTGTTTCTTACCTCTCAGTGGGTTCAGAATTTGTGTGTGGAAGACCGTGATGCCACGGACTGGGGCCTTTGGAATTACAATGATATGACCTCTAGCCATTTACCAGAGCTTTCTCCGAACCCCTAATGTCTACCACTGTGGTTCATGGTAACAGGTGATAAAGGTGACAGGATTGATAATGGTGATCATAGTGACTCAAAAGGTCAGGGCAGGAATCGAGACAGTTGGCTATCCACCCTACATATTTCCAAGGACAGAGAACCCACTACTTCACGAGGCATACCACATGGTTGACCGCTGGAAAGCTTTTCCTTTTACACTCCAGAAGCATCCTTGTCCTTAGCGCTGCACATCTTGCGAGTGTCACTGACAGATGCTCCTTAGAATATCAGGTAACTGTATTGCAAAACAGGCTACTCCAAAGAAGTTCTTGTTTATGGTATTTCAACTAAAACTGAGATCCTGTTCTTGAGCAGAAAAGGGTATAGAGGTTAAAAGCAAGGGCTTTGGGGTTGGAGAGATGTGGCTGTGAATTCTGACCCCTTTTGCGATTTTGACCTTGGGATAAATCACTTAACCTTTCCAAATTGCGTAACTTGGGATTATATAGTTTAGAAGCTCTATAAAAAAACTGTTTGCCTGTAGGATTGCTAGGCACAATGCCTGGCATACATAGTATGTGCTCAGTAAACAGTGGCTTTGACACTAAGTACTGCTAAGTACTGGGGTCTTATGCTAGATACTGGAGACGCAAAGATGAACATAGAAATTCCTGACACAGAGGACTATTAGGCTAGCAGAGGAGATACACACAAACCCATCATTTTAGAAGATCAGGCTGCAGATTTTTCCCAGTCTGTTGTAACACCCAAGTCTCTGAATGAATACAAACTCTTAAGAGCAGACAGATCCCTAGGGAACATTCACTCCAAAGAGACCAGGAGAATGGCAGCAGAGACCAGACTTGGGTTCTTCCAGGGCTTCTGGTGCAAATCCAACCAGGGACTTCCATTACCACCTCTGGGCCCAGGAAGAAAAGAAAAGAAGCCATGTGGCTTTTGGAAACAACAGCTTGATTGTGAAGATTTATTTATCTTTGTGCCTGTGACTGTAGTCCTGCCTGTGGGTGCCTGCTCTTGTAACCCCATTCTTTAGACTGCCCCTGCACCCACCACCTGATACATTCTATTCTTTTATTAGAGGCAAAACTTGGTGATAATGTTTCTAATGAGTCCTGATGGTGTCACTTTCTTTTGCTCTTCTGTGAAGGTCATTCTGTAGATCACCTTTCAATGTATTACCTATGTAAGACTTTGAGCCTGAACACGCCATATGATTGTTTGATGCTGGAGGAAGTCTAGCAAAAGTATTAGTGTAAGAGGAAATGATAGCAGGACCTGTGAAAAGCCGCGGGACATGCCTAGATGCTCTGCTGAGATATGCCCGCAGGAATGATAACATGAGGGCTAGCTAAGTCAAGTCTCATTCCTGTGACAATTCAGTTGTATTGTCCTCGCTAATCCTGTTAATTATTCCTCCCATTTGCCCTTTTGCTGCTTTTGTTTGTATCCCAATAAGGGTTACAGAAAGTGGTAATGGAGGCTTCAGTCCAAGAGGCTGTGTCCCCTGAACCCATAACTTTGTCACTCTCTTGTTTTTCTTTTCATCCATGGCACCTCATTCTCAGGACCTGTCACCCCAGACAGAAACTGACATTATACCGACACTCTTCATTGGTTCTTTGAGACCTTGTGATGGAAGCCCAAACCCTCTTACCTGGGCATTCAAAGTCCTCTGGAATCCGGCCCAACCTCTCATCTCTTGCTAACCCCTTCACGCATCCTAGGCCTTAAACAGTTTTCTCAGTAAGTGCTAAAGGTTTCCACTGCTGTGCCTTTGTTCTTGCCTCGCGTTCATCATGATGAAATGAACTCCTGCCCCTCCTCCCAGGCTCAGGCCTCCCCTCCACGAGCCTTAGGCACAAATGACTGGTCTCTGCCTGGTCACTACAGAGGAGACCCGTGTTCACAGCGGCGGCGGTCACACCATTCCTCCCATCACAGCCATCTGCACTAATAACTCTTCTGCCCTAGTAGTCTGGGTGTCCTGATGGTCTCTGCACACTCCCTTTGGCATCTGGTTTCAAAGCCTTACTAGAAGAGAGGAGATCAAAAACTGCCCTCTGAATTCAAGTGAAATGTACAATATACTTTATGCCATGAATTTTAGCTACTTTCACAGGAGCTGGTTCCGATGTGAAGGGGCCAGAAGGAATAGTGGAGTTGAAAGCATATCCAGGAGTATTGTAAGACTACCTGGTATATAGTAGGGCTGATTAGTATTTATTTTAAAGGGAAAAAACATGTTGTGATACATTTATGTGCTTTGCAATTTCTTTTAAAAAATCTATTTATCAAAGGGGCTTGTTTAGTGTGAGGTTCCTACTGTCTGACTAGTGGCCCCCAGGAGAGAGATATACACTAAAGGTTTCATGGCCTCCTCAGAGGAAGAGCTGGTTCTAGACAGAGTCCCAGACTCAGTCTCCACTAAACTGTAATTCTTGGAACCCATTTTATGAAAGGCTGAGAATACTGTGGCCACTCCATAATACTTCTGTCATATCGGCCTTTTTGTGTATTGGTTCTGTACTCTCTTAGGCATTTCTGAAACAAGTGGAGGGAAAAAGGTCCTCCCCTTTCCTTACATAATTTTTACCGTAGGGGAAATAATTCATTGTCATTCTGGGGAGAAGTAATCCCTCTCCTCCCTGTCCCCGTGCTGAATGAGAATTGAACCCACAGCCCTGGATATGGTAGGCAGACGTTCTACCACTAAGCCCCACCCCTTAGCTTCCTGGGGAGCATTTCTTGAGTATCTACTACAAGTCATGATTATCTGCAAGTGAGATATCATTAGTTTCATTTCCCAGATAACAAACTTTGGTTTAGTGAGATCAAATACTTGTCCAAAGTCACACACTTGAAACTTGGATATGACTCAAAATTCTGGGATCTTTCCACTGTGCTATGTTAACCTGGATGGTGAAATCACAGCATATTCTTGGTGCAGACTTGTTTTTCCTGTAAGGGTACAAGCTAGAAAGGTCATGCTGTAATATTTCATTAGACTGTTAGAGCTGAAAGCAACCGTTCTGCAGATGAGGAAATACACCCAGAGAAGTAAGGTAAACTGCCCAAGGTCATCCCTACTAATTTGTGACAGAGCTGGGACTTGACTCTCCACCTTAACTCAGAGCTCTTCTGAGTGGACATAAAAGGGGAAGCGGAGAGTGTTCTGCTCTCCAATCACTGACAGACCATCCTGCCCCTGGGCTGCATGACCTCGGTGGAGGGGTGATTCTTTAATCCTCAGGGCCACTGATGTTCTAGGCCAGCACTGTCTCAGAGAACTTTCTTGGATCAGCAAACATTCTGTGCTGTCCAAAATGTTAGCCATTAGCTATATGAGACTAACAAGCACTTCAAACATGCCTACTGTGACTAAGACACTGAACTTTTAATTAATTTCAGTTAATACACAAATAGCTGCATGTGGCTCGTGGCTACTACACTGAACAGTTCTAGGCACAGAAATACCACACAGTTACAGCATTTCAGAGCTGTAGAATACATTTAGTCAGAATTCATTCTGAGACAGGAATTCCTTCTACATCATTCTTAACAATTCCATTTCAATATCTCTGAAAATGAGGGACTCACTACCACTCAAGGCAAGTATTTTACTCTGGAAGCTATACATATTTTCTTCCCAGATTCCTGAAATATAAGATTGAACTAATGTCTTCCGGTAACTGCAGAATTTTCCTTCCAAGAGAATGGAAAAGCAACCATTCCATTCCATGTCCATGGAGGGGATACGTCAGTGCAGAGCCCTCTTTGCTGTCTTTGTCTACCTTTTAGCACCAATTTTTTGTTTGTTTTTAACAATGTGGAGCTGAGAACATGATGTAAGACACCAGGGGTGGGCTAAACAAAACGGATGAGGAAGGACCACTGGTTTTTGTGATGTGGAGTCAAGATTATCCTAACGTAGTTAAGAGAGGGCTGATTTGTTTAAAAAGCAGCACACATCATACTGTTGGCTTCTTTTATACTTGTAGATGGCTGATGTCCCAGACCTCATTCCATGTGCTTCTCAAAAAGTAGGTGCCCTTCCAGTCTGTACCCATTCAGTTTTGTTTTGTAGTCCAGGCAAAGGACACTGCAAATAACCTTTAAAATACTGGGATCTTAGCAACTTCCCTGGGCTAAGGGAGCAGGGGAACTGTATTCCCATGTCTCCACTCCTATCCCTTTATTCATGTGAAATTATTCACTAAAGGGAGGTTAACAGGGAACTGGGAAACACAGCAGCCGATACAATCTCCCACAGAAGAGAGGGCAGCTGGCACCACCGGGTGAACATAGCTCCGGTTTCTGATGGCCTTGCCACACAGTTCTCCTTGAGGATGCAGCGAACCAGCCACCCCTGCTGACCCAGGCTGGAAGCACTCCCACACCCACTCTGACTCCGGCTCTAACGGGGGAAGAGCGAAAATGCCTTTTTATTATTAATAGGACTGAGGGAGGCAGGCCATCATTTCTGGGTGAGGTGATATCCATCAGCAAAAAATGATCTGCTAACTCTCCAGGAAGCATTAAGAGAAGTGATAGAAGAAATAATCGCTTATGCCAAGTGCAAAGAAAAGCGTCTCTCAGCGGAATGGAGGCCTCTAGCAAGGCAGGCGGATGGAGCGAGGAGGAGGGGGGAGGTGGTGGAGCTGCCCATGACCCCTGGCAAGAGAAACAAGCGGGAGGGGACAACTGGAACTTGCAAAACTCTAGTGTGGCGAGAGCCCCTGGAGGCACCGTTAGTGCTACTAGAAGGAAAAAGTGAAAATGGAGAAATGGTTAAGCAACCTTATAACAAGAAGAGGTGGGAATAAACAAGCTCAATCTCCTTCCCTGAGAAGGGGGTTTTCCTCCTGAAAAGCTTTCTTCGTCACATACTTGCCCCTGCTCTAGTCCTGTTCCCTCAAGAACCGGGCTGCCGCCTCGTGGTGGAGTGACTTCCTTCCTCTCCCACCCTCGCTGAGCGTCAGCTCTCACGGGTTTTCTCAGAGCGGCAGAGGCTGCCCTTTCACCCCCTGGACCTGCCCCTGAAGTTGCTCACACCCCCAGGCTGCACAAGAGCTGTGCTTTGGAAATGTTTTCTTTCAAGTCATATTGTTATCATGTGGGCACTGCTTAATGCAGTTAGTAGAAAAAGAAAACTCATAAAATCGTTTGCAAACATATAATGCGATGAGAAAAAGAAATACATAGAAATGTCAATACTGTTGGGCTAGGAATGGCTGATACGATTCTTTGTGTTCCAAGCTATTTAGAAATAAATATACCTCACCTCTAAAATGAGTGAAAAAGCTCCCAATAGAGCTGGTGAAAGCCAGTGCCTAAGGAAACAACAGCACCACAACCATCTGCAAAGTGCTGGTTTCATTTGTCAAACACTACGTGGCAGGCCACCGACAGACGAGCCTTCTTGCAACTTCACCCTAACTATACTCTCCCACTCACACCCTGCCCAGCTCTGTCTCCCCAACAACATCCAGTGGGGACCTCTGCAGCCCCTGATGGTCCCCACTGCACTGCATCAAAGCTGCTGCTTGCTTGTCTGTGTGCCCCTTGAGATGGGAGAGCCTGGAAGCAGGTCAAGCAGAACAGCTCTCCAGTCCCGCTGCTCACCCTTCGGTTAAGACTCAGAAAGGTGCCCCACCACTCTATAAGGTTCAGCAGGAGTGATACAAGATCCTCACATTCCATTTGAATCACATTTTACTGAAGGTTCTCAGTGTAACCTGAACATCAACCTAACCAAATCTGCGGTGAATATATTCCTCTTTTGAAGGTACTATAGAACCATTTAATTTTCTTTGTCCTTACTGTGCCAACCGAAGCAAATACCACTGGATTCAACTGAGCACTTCATTGAATTAGAGGCTGAAATTACAGTGCAAACTCAGAAGCTCCTCTTTTAGACCCAGGAAAGGGCCAGGGCCGGAATAGGCATCAGGTGTGTGGGTCAAAGAGCACCAGGCACCTTTTTTGCAGAACCCATAGTCAGTTCACCAGTGCTTTCCAGTCTTAAAGGGCCCTTGAGACCCTTTAGAGCTATAGTTGCTGTAAACTAGAAGAAGAAAAGCTAATAAGCTGTACCCAAATCATTCCTACTAGGCTTACGGTCGAAATACTGACAGATGACCCGGTTTCCCAAGTGGGATGCTAGGCTACTCTGCAAAGCCAATGGTCCACACCTCATGGCTCCCTGGCACACACATATATGGGAAAATTTCTAGCACATTACCCTCTCTGGTTTACCTAAATCCCATAACTTAGCACAAAGCCTTGAAAGCAAAGGCCCAAGAAGAAATTATATTAAAGTCAAGTGTGTCCAAAATTAATGACAGAAACTCTGAACCACAAAAGTGTTTACTGAAGAACCCAGAGGAACTAAGCAATTCATCTGTTTGCTTTCTCTATCTCCTTCCCATGTATGTGTGCAGAACTGAACACACACCCTCACAGAATACTCTCTGCTGAGCAAAGAGGCAGTGTGACATTCTAAAACTTACAACCTACTTCCAGAGTTATTAAAAAATTTTTTTTACTGTAAATCTCATTTATTGATCTTGTGATGCTGCATGTGTCTCTTAACATCTCAAGCCTCAGCTTCCTGATTCGTATAAAAGAGATCCTAGCATCCTCTTATAGTGCCTTTTAAAAGAAATACAGTTAACATGGGTGAAGCATTTAGCCCAGGAATAGTTCAAAAATTAAATGATAACAAGTGCGTAAAAACATTATGATAGTAGTGGACACAGTGTAAATACTCAGTGTACATTAGCACTGTTATTATTTCCTCTTGAGTGCATGCTCACACTTTAAGCAGCCCCTCTTCTGGGACAGTCCATCACTGGCCCCCTGGATTCTAACCCCACCTCAACTCCTGGCCAGAGGTGTGGCTTTGGACAATCACTTCACTCCCCTGAGCTTGACTTCCAGGATGAGAGGTAGGAATCTCCCAATAAAGGGGTTAAATTCCAAAGAACAAATGATCTGAAGTCACCATCCACAACCACTTATTAACGGTGTAATTATGCATCACGCCCTTTCTCTGCTTTCTCTGCCAGAGGTCTAGCCTTGCCCTGCACATGACTTCAGTGTTCATAGTTACTTTACATCCCCTTTAATAAAGGTGAAACAGATTATTCTTGACAGGGAACCATCATTTGTGGACACCTTCTACTAGTACCTCAGTAATGAGCCATCTACCACCAACCTTCAAAATAGTGTTTGCATATTTAAATTTTAGTTCAGAGGTTGCAAACTGCTTGTCCAAAGGTCAACTGTTAAATTCTGTTTGGTCTCACTACATAATGCTTTAAATTTTTAATAGTTTCCAAAAATAGGGAAAACTGACATTTAAACAAATGCAGCTATTCATTTCTATTGAACAGCCAGAAGATCTGGAAACAATCATGATCACCATCACTTAGAAAAGCTGCCCCTTTTACCCACATGTCAAACCAGTCACCACCACACCCTCAGGGCTTTCCAGAGTCATCTTTGAATATGGCTGTTAACCATTAACCTTCACAGTTTTAGAATTAACTCTTGATTTGCCTGCACCTATTTTGTACATTAATAAACTGCAAGTGTTTTGCAGGAAGCACTCCAGAAATGTGGAAAGAAGGGGTAAACGTGATCAAAGTTCACAAACGTGTACTAGATGGTTCGAAGGAGATCTCTGTAATTCAGGCTTCCAAAGAAGATATTTGTTTTTTCCAGATTGGCAAGTTATCTATTCCTTCATGGGGAGTCAGAGCAAAGAGATAAATCTCATGTCACTTATCAAAGCAAACTGAAGTGGAAGAAGTAAACAGTGGCCTGAAAGGCAAAAAAGCAATTTTAAGAAATTAATAAATGATGAGACTATTAACAGCACATGAAAAGAGTTTGCTTTTTCTTCCCTTTAATATGATTTTTACCTTAAACACTGTGTCCCTTTAGGAAAGGAAAGAAAAGTTAATAAAGGAACCTATCACTCAAACTTAATTTTTAGTATGGCAAATAAACTGTTTTAATGAAAGGGCTGAAATCCCTAGGTTTGCACATTAAATTTTCATTTGTAGTAGAGAATGGAATTATTGATTCAGCCGTGGCATCATGCATTTTGAATCCTACAGTGCTTCAGAAGCCCACATTTCCTCTGGGTGTAAAAGTGTTGGCAGCATTTTAATGCAAGGAGAACCCAGGATGGGTGGGAAGGTGGAAAAAGGGATATAGATAAGGGAAGAAGGCAGACTGGCTCTTCACAGAAAGAAAATAATGCTGTTTGACTTCAAGATCTACTTCAAGGGTTTGACAGTATATTGGGCCAGGGATGCATTCTGGGAGCAGAAAAATCAGGTCCACCTAGTCTTTGAGAAAACCCTAGGGACATCATGGACAATTTATGAAAGGGGAGAATTGATGTCTGATGACTTTTACCCCAAGCCCTTGGAGTAGTGTTTGGGTTTCAAGAAAACTGTAGAGGAAAGAAACGTGCCCTTCTCAGTTCAAGGTCAGAGTGTCCATCAGAATAAACATCCAACATTCGAATACTGAGTAGCACAGCACAGAAAATCAACCAACCCCACAAACACAGCTTTCAACCCGGAAGGATCTTAGCAGAAAGGTGACATGAGCATCCTTTTTTTTTTAACTTATAAGCATAAACAAAGGTATGTTTTTCCTCTGAAGGAAGTTAATCTTCCTCCCTCTCTGGTAACTATCTCACAATTAAATAACTCTTGGCTATTTTCCCTTTAGAAAACTCATAGGAACTGATTCGAAGCCTAGACGGAGGCAGCCTGAACCAGGCCCATTTTGGGGTCTTTTGTGTAGCACAGAATGTGGGAGATCAGAGAACGCAATCATCTTTAGAAATAAGCTAAACTCAATTGCAAAAGTAAAGCTGCTTAAACAGAAAAAAAAGAAAGATAATCACATAACATATTCCAAAAAGAGAAAGGTTTTGTTTTGTTTTTGTTTTGATTACCTCCCAGCTAAGATTATCTTAGACCGGTAGTCTCTTCTGTCAGTCTGGATGTTGGGAAAGTAGCTTTGTTGGACTAAAAAGTTCTGGTTTTGTGTTTTCAGAGGCTGGTGCCATCTATAGATTTCCATTCTGGGAGAGGTTTCTCTTTTGTCCTACTTTGCGTCAGACCTGCTGTCGTGAAGATAAGAGCACCCAAGAGACACTTCCCCGCGGTTTAATAGGCTATGAAGGATGGGACTCATTAACTGGCTGGCAGCTGCCCCTAAGCAGGATGCTGCCCGGAGGTGGGGGAGAAGGGTAAGGGAGGGCAAGAGGCGGCAGGCTCTGTGCAGGAGACCACCACTGACTGGCTGCCCCGGGGCCACTCCCCGAAGGAAGCAGCACGTCCGGAAGGATCCCACAAATGAAGTCTGAACTTCACCTACTACAGAAGCAGGCCCTGAATTACTGTTTTCTTTTGTTGATTTGAAATAATTACTCCCAGGGTATTACCTACCTGCCTGAATATTTTCAGATTCCTAGAATATTACCCTTTCTGTTGTTCTTTTACTATGTTCTCACTGATTTTCTAGTACCTGTCCCTACAATACTACTGTGTAAATTAACAGGCTTTTCCTTTCCAATTCTTGGTCAGAAGTGTCTTAACCATACTTAGGTTAAAACGAAGCTACTCAGCTTAGTGTATAAGGATTCTTGACTTGGCCTCGCCTACCACCGATCCTCACCTTCTCATTACTTCTTATCCAAATTTAGGCCATATCATTCATACCTGGAACAGCTTTCTCATCTCAGCTTCCCCTTGGTTTGCTCCTAGCCTCTTTGCAGACTTAGGCAGACAGGCCCTTTTGGTGGGGTCTTGAATCCCAGACACCTTATCTGCCTTCTGGATTGCAGGTCCTGTGCTTCCTGGTCCCTTCCTTCTATTCAGCTTTCACTTTACTTTTTTTTATTGGCCCATGTCCTGCACTTAGTAGAGTGGACAGTAAACGTTCTTTGGATAAATACAGAAAACCACTCCTGGCTCCTGCATAACCTGGATTTCTTAGATATACAGAATGAATTTAACCAGGAGCTAGTGTATCACCTCTTACCTTTATGGTTTTGGTCTGGAGTCTGAGTCCATTTAAAGTGTTGATGGCTTTCTCTGCATCCTTTGGATCAATATAGTTAACAAATCCATACCCTAAACTCTGTCCTGTGGAAACATTAAAAAGAGAGAGAGACAGAGAAAGAGAGAGAGAAAGAGAGAGAGAGAGAGAGCTCAGTATCTTTACAGACGCAATACTTCCCAAAGCAGTGGGTCAAAGCCCTCTTCTGGGATATGATTCCTTTATACCAGGTTTATCTCAGATTGAGAGGTTTTCAATTCCTCCATCTCTCACTTCAGTTAGTCTTTAAACTCACAGGATCTCCCCGAGCTAAGAAGTGTCCCTACATATCTGCACCCAAAATATACAAGTGTCCACATAACCGGAAAAGTCAGGACAGGGTAGCAGGAAGACAGCAGGTATAGTTTTTAAAAGAGACTTGAGCTAGAGTCCTGGTGCTTTCTCCGTCAGCTGGGTGCCTTTGTAGAGAAGCCTCTTAACCTTCCATTTCCTCTATTTTACTTGAGACAACTGCACTTACCTCGGACAGGTATGAATCAGTAAAATATTACACACGTAAGTCCCACCAAGTGTATTGCCAACAAAATAGTAGGTGCTTAACTAACAACAGCTCTGCTCGCTACTGTACAACTGGGACAAGTGCCGGACACGGTAGCTCTGTCTGCGGCCTCGGTCACGTCAGTCACACCCACATTCGGAGGGATGTTGCCGGAACACCGGAGACGTTCACAGCGAAGGACGCAGGCAGACCGAGGGTTTAAAGCGGTTTCTACAAAACATTCTTCGTCTTCCTCATCCCCTACGCCAAAGAACAATGGAAAAAGAAAGGAGGGCAGTGGTTTCTACTGGGAGGGACTGGGGCGCTCCTGACTAAGGGGACAGCGCGAGCACTCTGCACAGAGGGTTTAGCTACGTTGGGTGGGGAGAGCATCAGCTTGTCTGCAAAGAGAGGGAGCAAGTGACAGGGCTCCCCCCTTGGTGAAATAAAAATAATGTGCTTGCGATCGTGCCACTGATTATAAATAGTCCATCAGCTCTGCCATGTGTCATCAGCTAGAAATATCATTAGGAAACTTTACATTTTCTGACATACCCTTTAAGAAACACAGAGCTTGTGGTGGCTGCAAAACCAGCTTGAACTTCCCAGGCAATGTTATTGATTTGTGGGCGGCAGCAGAGCCGAAAGGGAGGAAAATGACAGGACGTCACACATCAGGAAAGACAGATTACATAAACTTCTTTTTGGAGTACTGGGGCCAGGGCTGGGAGACAATACAGCAAAAAGCCTGCCATGTCCTGGTGACAGGAGCCCACTTCAGCAGCCAAAAAATATTTCCAACAGCTTCTGTTTTGCTGGTAAATGTCTGTGTTTGTGTTGGTTGTAGGAGGGAACCTGGGAAAACAAGTTGGGTTCTGGATCAAAAAATGGGTGACTTTGTTATCCTTCATAGGAGGGAAGCAAAGAGAATCATGAGGAAATGCAAATGGAAAACTCAAAAATGACAACACCTTCTACATCTTAGGGTATACTGTTGTGATTTAGAAAAGCAAGGTTAGGACAATGGAGATACGGGCAAACTTTGCCAGACAGGCCTGTCACCAACCAAAATTAGTAACTGAAGAGAGAAGACAGTGTTGGGCTTGGTGTGGTGAAAGTTTTCTCTTTCTATTGTGCTGTGTAAGTGTAGTATGTAAGTAGTGTGCATGTGTGTGTGTGTGTGTATGTGTGTGTGTGTGTGAGAGAGAGCGAGAGACAGAGAGCAAGAGAAAAAGAGAGAAAAAGAGAGAATAAAAGAGAAGATGGAAAGAAGTGTGGATTATAAGACCCTGCACCATGTTCGGAGAAACTTTATTTTGCAAATATAGAAATACAAGAGACTAATTTCACTGATTTAAAAATACCATTTATGCTAAATTTGGCACTACCTCATCAAGTCTAACTAAATTCACTTAATTAAATTATTTTCATCGTGCAAATATCTGTCATATTTATCATATATATAGATATGAAACCTTAAAAATTATCGTCCTTAAATATTCTCATAATCACTTTGTAAAAACAGTCAGTCATCCACCAAGTTGAGCTGCTTTTAAAGGGAATTTTAAAAGCAATTATGTCAATAATAAACTTCATATGTAAGTTATAGGAAACTGGTTAGATAGCCTATTTTCCAGGCCTATTTGTATAAACTCAAAATTAAATATGAAAAAGATTTAAAAAAACCACTCATCATTTAACTGCAAACATTAGACCTAAGTCACACTGAAAAACTTCCTATTCATCCTAGTGACGGGATGTATGTGGAGAAACATGTCATGCTTACCAGTGGTGACTGTTCCCATATATTATCCCTCTAAGGTTATGCACATATTGATGGAAATCTGTAATAAACGTAAGGGGCACAGTCTCTAAATTCTATCTCTGTTTTAGAGCTTTGTAGATGGTGGAAAGAAAACACACTCGGGCTCAGGTGTTAGGGAGGTTCCAAAGGTCAAGCGAGGGAAAGGACTCCTGCCCGGAACGATGTATCAGGCGACCTGCCAACGTGAGTCCCAAATCCACCATCACCTGTGCTCCTGACTCTAATTAGCACTGTGCTGTTATCTCATCTGCCCTAGGTTTAGGAAGACGGAATTTGACATCAAGAACGAAGGTGCTTTGAGGAAAACTGAATACCAGATGAATGCCATTTCAGAAAAGAAGGGTTAAATGATAGAGATTCTTCATAAAATAATGAACTTCAAATTCTAAAACTCTAAAACACTGCATTGAACAAGAGGATAGAAAAAGTTTCCTATGACTTGAAAGACATACACTGGCAGCTCAATGAAACACCTGTGGCTAGCCTAGTTCACAAGCAGGTTCTCTTCACCTGCTTTTCACCATCATAGGAGGAGTCCAGCTATGTCTAATGAAATAGTCTATGGATCTAGTTTGCTCTTTCAAGATGCCCTATGGAAGATTAAATCTCTAGGTAGAAAACAAACACTGATGTCTCATAAAAAGGGAGAGTAAAAGGAGGACAAAATTTCGGTTTTGGATCTGCAATTCTGTATTTAAATTTACATGGAAAGCTATAGATGGAACACATTCATAAAGAATACTGACACCTTCCATGAGGACCAAAGAGTCATGATGCTGGGAGGGCCCAGAGGGCCTAGTCTGGAGCTTAAGCTAATAGTCTTTTTATTATTGTTTTTATCTTTTTCAAATATCTACATCTTCTCTCTTTATCAACAGAAATAAGATTTGGTTATACAGGTATTTAACAGTGTTTTAAGAACAGACAACTAAAGCAAACTTTATGTTTGTATGTATTTTGTGGCAAGTTGAACAAATAAAAACTGAAATTATCAAGATTACATTCATCAAATTATCTTTGTTGAAAAAATAAGATATGAAATGAAGATTATTGCCAAAGTTTAGAAGCTATAGTGAGTATCTGGCTCCTTGATGCCCACATGGCCTATACCTCTTACATCTGATCAGTCCCCAGTAATCCTGTCCAGCTGGCATCGGCAAGGGAACCCCACTTAGCAAGAACCTGTAGGTAATATATTCATGGAGTCTGGGATGAGAATTCATAATTCAGAATGTAGTTTCCAAGAGAAAAATTGTTTTACATAATGGTTACATTTTAAAGTACTTTAGTATTTTGGACTAAACAGGTTCTTGGTTTTTTTTTTTTTTTTTTTTTTTGCTGGTAGTACTTGGGATTGAACTCAAGGCCTTTTTGTACGGAGCTACATCCTCAGCCCTTTTTAAAATTTTGAGACAGAGTTTCACTAAATTGCTAAATTTCTCAGGGTGGGCTCAAATGTGCTGAGCTCCTGCCTTAGCCTCCCAGACTGCTGGGATTACAAGAATGTGCCACTATAAGTAGCTAACAAGGTGTCCTCAAATCTGAACCTGAATATTTCTGTTTTTATAAAGCCTAGGCATGTGTGTGCACACACAAACACACAATTTGTTCTCTTACTATAACATGACAACATCTTTATTCTGTTAAAGTAACTTTCATATTTAATTTCTCCCCTAAGAAACCAAGTACTTCACAAGAACTACCTTACAAAAGTTGCATCCTTGCATGTAACAGGTACCCAAACATGCTTAAGAAGTGAAGGAATCACTGTAGGCATCTGTACTAACCTTCCATGTCTGGAGTATATGACAGAATGCTTTGTACATTTGAAGGGAAAAGGGGGAAACAGGGAGTACCTGGGGGACTCATTCTGCATTTGTGACAGAGGACAGAGCACAACACACCGACACCAGGCACCAGAAAACAAAACACAGTGTCCTGGGTGGACTCTCCTTCCAGAACAGATCAGGGGACAATGAAAATCACCCCTGCCCAAATTACACAGTGATTTTGAATTTACAAAGTGCTTTCCCATCCATTCCACTGCACTGATTCTTAGAACAACCTGATATGGAAAGAGAAAAATCATCATTACAGATGGAGAAACTAAAGCTAAGAGAAAACTATAATTTGCCCACCAACACAGAGCTGACTCTCAGTCTAGATGAGTGGCAGGCAATTTTTTTTAATGTGTGGGATAAGACAGTAAATAGTTTAGGTTTGGTGGGTTGCATGGTCTCTGTCGTGACAGTTCTGCCACTGTGCAGCGGCTAGAAACAATGCATAAATAAATAGTATGGCTGTGGTCCAATAAAATTTAATCGAAAAACAGGCAGTAGGCCTAATTTGGCCCTTGGGCCATAGTTTGCTCATCTCTTTGTCTAGATCTTTCGGGTTATCAAAATTAAATTCATTGATTCATCTTTGTGCATTTACTATAATCACAGTTACCTCACTTGAACTAAAATATTATTTATTAACAACTATTTTGAGGCTTAAAAATACTTGAGGCTTTTTTGAATCATCTAAAAAAAGGAGATCATTTTTAGTTTGTTTTAATTACTTCTATGCATTTGATCTCCAGAAGGTATACCGATCATAGCTAATTCTAACTCTTTTTTTTTCCTCCAAGATTCTGGGTAGAAGTGGTTTTTCTTTGCACTTAGGATCCTGGAGATGTCTCTGATGCTGCCATCCTCAGGGCCAATCACAGAAGAAGCTGGCCTGAAGGAACCTCAGCATTTCTGCACTGCCAACCTGCACACTTTGCTCTTTCTCTCTCTAAAAACCATCATTTTCCAGAACCCCAACAGTTACTCCCCTCATCTGCAAAGCCCCCGAGGAGGTAGCCAGATGGGTAGCTGCTGTTGATGAAAACTTCTGAGTTGAGTAAGGAATTTTTGTAGATGTTAGAACCCTTA
Organism: Dinomys branickii; assembly: GCA_004027595.1. NCBI lineage: Eukaryota > Metazoa > Chordata > Mammalia > Rodentia > Dinomyidae > Dinomys > Dinomys branickii. The sequence goes on from PVLD010003728.1 coordinate 61,894, forward strand.
GCTCAGGCTGAAATCCTGCTTTCAAAGCACATGATAAAATCCCTAGTCACCTCAAGATCATCTGCTTGGTGATAATTCACACACCAGCTTAACAGCAGCCAGCTCCAAATCCTAGGACGACCTCACTTGCAGTTCTGAGATGCCATTTCCTTCTTTAAGCTTCCTTGAATCTATGTGAACATGCCAAAAGAAGGTCAGAGAGCTCTGTGGTTGTTGCTGCATATATAAATGTGTGTGTGTGTGTGTGTGTGTGTGTGTGTGTGGCTCAAAACCATACTGCTGTATAACCTTGGTTAAGTTATTTAAACTTCATCAGCTTGTTCCCTTATCTGGAAAAACAGAAATAATCCCTTAATCCTCAAGATCAAAGGATCTCTGTGAGGATTAGAATACGATGGAGACTAATAGCAGCCACAGGTTATTCGGTGCCACTTTGTGCCAGGCACTGTGCAAAGTGGCTTACTCATGTCATCTAATTTAATCCTGCATCAAAAGGGTTTTGTCCAGCCCACTGTGCAGATATAGAAAGTGAGGTTTAAGAAATATTAAAGTAACCTGCCCAAAGTCAATTAGTAAGTAGGCCCCACGGCTGGGAGCTGAGTGAATCCAGGTCTATGCGATAGCTCAAGTTTTCTCTCCACAACGGCCATCCTTGGGATAAGAGTGCGCCAGTGTTTGGCACTGGGTAAGTACAAAACGGACACACACGCCTGACCCTGCGCTGGGGGCTCTAAGACTGAGCACACCTTGGAGTTCCGGAGCACCAGCGACTCTTCCTCTCACCCCTCCTCTCGGTGTTCAACAGTTTTGGTCAGTCTAAGCGCAGGTTTTCCTCCTGCAAAGTCAGCGGTACTACACTCAACCACTCGGAAGACTGATGGTGACGACGGTGAGGATGACGACGACGGCGGTGATGGTTTACACAACCGCCCTAGACTAGGTACGATTCCGAGCCTGCTACTGCCGGGGTGCCCCTTGTACCAGTGTTACTGGCATCCCTGAGGGACCTGTGAGAGACGCAGATGCAAAAGCCCTCTCCTAGAATTACTCAGTCAGAATCTTCACTGCAACAAGATTCTAAGATGATTTAAAAACACAAGACTGAGATGCGCTGGTAACTTGGAGTAAACCAGGTGTAGGTCTGAACCTCAGTTCTTGTGCTTATAGCTGTGTGATCCTGGGCTTTGTTTCTCAGAAAACTATACACAAAACCCCTAGTAACAGGGGGGAAAGGAAGATCTCATAGGAAAATTCTCAGGATTACTTGATATATGCTATTTTTTTGACCCCCCAAATTTGCATTGTCTCTGCTTTGATATTTTCATGTACAGGGTAGGGATAATATTATCCTTTTCAAAGGCTTACTGGGAGTATGAAGCATAGTAACGCCTCTGAAGTGCTGGCATGTAACAGATCTTCCTGCTTTTTTCCTCACACCGTGTTAGACACTGACTTACACTATTGTCTACGTGCACGTTGTCTCCTTGATGAGGCCCAAACCTCCCTGAAGGTGGAGAACGCTTTATGATGTTGGAGCACATGATATAGGTATACAGATATTACATATAACTGGCGCCTGCTACACGATAGACTGTACAGATGGACCCTAAAATGATCATGAAATTGTTTAGGCCTTCTGGAGGCTTATTATGTTAAAGGGTACAACAGACAAGAGAATGAACTATGGCCCCCCAAAATAATAAATACTGTAAGTCTCCAACATATGAACATTTGTAGGTGTGAACAAACTGTGCAAGTAGCTCATGTGTGTGGGGCTCTGTCATAGCTGTGCTGCTGTGTGCGCACCGTAAAGTGCCACAGTATATAGCAGCACAGCACTCAGGCAGAGCCCAGGAGGTCCGGAAGCAAGAAGAAAAGCGGTGGTGACGTGCAGGGGGCTGCCAGGAAGCGTGAAGCAATATACACATTGTCTATTTGTGTCAAGATGTGTAAGAGTTTGTTGGACTTACGAACAAATCTGATTTAGAGAACATTCCCCTGGAATGGAACTCCTTTATAAGTAGTAGATTTATCGCACACCAGAGGAATTCCTCCCTTCCTCCCTCTGTCACTTCCTTTTTTTTTTAAGGCAGTACTGGGGATGGAACCCAGAACCTCTGTGCTGGGCTACAACCCCAGTCTTTTTTATTTCGAGGAGTATCTTGCTAAGTCACCCAAATTAGGGTTGAACTAGCGATCCTCCTGCTTCAGCCTCTCAGAGTATTGGGTTTATAGGCATTCACTACCACCCCAGGCAAGATTTTTCTTCCAAAGCTTTGTATAAGAGGAGCTATATACAGAGAGGAGGGGGAGACTGATTCTGACTCAGCGGAGGAGGGGACGCTTCCTAAAGGAGTATTTGAGCAGAGCTTTGACAAAGGAGTAAGTTTTGATAGGATTTCCCTATCAAAGGCATGACTTCCCAATTTGAGAGCTGAATCCAACACTAAATTAATCACTATGAATTTTATTTTGAGACAGGGTCTTACTATGTAGCTCAGGCTGACCTCGAACTAGCAGGGATCCTCTTGCCTCAGCCTCCCAGTGCTGGGATTATAGGCATGTTCCACCAGACTGGGTTCCAAGCACTAAATTTATCCTGGAGATATTTATTTGGCAACTGTTATGAGCCAGGCACAGTTCCAATCACTGGGAACATAGAAGAGAACAAAACATATTTAGTTGTTGCCATCACTGAATTTATATTTTGATTGAGGGTGCGGAAAGACTGATGAGAAATATAAATAAAATGTATAAAGTTTGTCAGATGGTGAGCCAGGTGTGGTGGGGCACACCTGTAATCTCAGCACTCAGGAGGCTGAGGCAGGGGGATCACTGTGAGTTTGAGGCCAGCCTAGGCTACTTAGTGAGTTCAAAGCCAGCCTGACTAGCATAGTGAAACTTTGTCTCAAAAAGAGAAAGAACAACAACAACAAACAGCAAAAAAACTCCCCACCAAACCAAACCAAACCAAACCAAACCAAACCAAACCAAATCCTGTCAGATGCTCATCAATTTTAGGGAGAAAATAAAGCAGAGAAGAGGAAAAGGCAATATCAGAGTAGGGTTGCAAATTCTGTCAGGGTAGTTTTTCTAACTACCTTTTCTAGGCCTCACTGCTAGGATGACATAAAAGCAAAGAACTGAGGGAGAGGAGGTAGACAGTCACCTCTATCTGTGGTAAGGGCAACAGATAGAGGGAAATTCATGTGCAAAGGCCCTGAGGCAGGAACACTGCAGGTTGGAGATGTGGCATAAGTGAAGCGACTGCAACCTACCAACACACTTGTCAAATGACTGAAAAGACCAAGGCATCATAATTTCTTCTAGCTGGTTCTGCAGTGCTGCTGAGGAAGACCTGTGTGGAAACCACTCCTTAGTCTTGCCTATCAGGTGCACACTCTTGCTGACACACTACTTCAAAATAGCCTCTTAATGTGTCTTGGTTCCCTACTGGACTGTGAGCAACTCGAGACCAAGATGACCTTGCATTTGTCTCTGTGTCCCACTACCTACAAAAAGGTTGAAAACATTACTGGGTACCAAGTGAACGCTGGTGGGTGAATGATTAACGATGAACTGAATATCATCCATTCACATCTCTATTTGCATCTTCTTAATCACTCTCAGTAATCTCATATACTAAAAAGAAGGGGACACGAAGAAGAGCAGGACAGTCTTTTCACCAGAGCCTCACCTGTGTCCAGAGGCAGCTGCCAAGAGATGGGGAACCAGCTTGAAGTCACACCTGAACTCCATGTGAGCATTTGCTCACATGGAAAGAGAACTCTAGAGGTGCTCAAAGCCCCTTCTAAAATTTGAAAGGCTGTCAGTGGTACACTGATGTGGTGACCGTGGGCGTGCATGAGGATCAGGCTGAGGGAGGAAGTTAGGGAGAAAATTTTTGCTGTGGTAAAAGGAAGAGCTTTCTCATAGTGATTTTATAAGGGGAAGGGCTATCTTGTGAGGTGCTCAGGACCCCGTGATCGGAAATATACAAACAGAAGCCAGACTGACCTTTTGTCAGGAGATGCTGGAGCATCTGACTAGGTATACCCGTAATATCCTCTTAAATGCTAAGATTCAAAAATTCTATTTATATTAGACTCAATGTTCACAGTTTCAGTTTACCCTGATTTCTTACCAAGAAAACAAACATAACAGGGAATATTTATGAAGCACATACTATGGGTGAAACATTTTATGTATATCATTACACAAACCTTTACAACCCTCTAAAGGCACTATTTCCGTCCTTTGCATTACAGAGGGGCAAACAAAGGCCCGGAAGGAGATGTAACTCACCCAAGGGTATCTGGCTGAAGAACAGCAGTCAGGCCCATCTGACTCCAGAGCCAGTGTACTTTTTTCCGTGCCCCAGTTTCTCGAATATGTGTGCATTTGTATGCTAAATATCTGCCCTAAAATAGCGCAGTGTGCCTGAGACTTTGAGAAACCCTAGGTTTTCCAGCACTATCTCTGAGTCCTTTTTTCTACTCAGTTTCAATGTATAACCCAAGTATCCCGTTCCCCGCGCCCAGGTGGGTTGTGCAGGTCAGACCGGATCTGGTCCACCACAGAATGCCAGGCTCAGAAAAGACGTTAGTGTCAAGGAATCGAGTGTACAGACGAGTGTTGAGGGACTGAGGACAAAGAAAGCAGCAAGCAGTTTACGGTCTAACAGGAAAGTGAGGCCCAGGTACTGACAGGGCGGTAGGGGACGGGGTGGCATGTGACTGAGGAGAGCGGCTTTCTGGAGGGTGTGACGCTTTCGCTGAGGCTATTTTGAAAAGATGGATGAAGCAGCCAGGCAAGGAGTGGTCAAGGACAGCAGTCAGGGAAGGGCGTCTCGGAAAGAGGGACGCTACGAGTGCCTACCCTCGGGGAGGAAGGACCGCCACAAACTTCACAGCTCTCACTTTCACGTGGCCACTGGTTGTCGATATCAACTGTGTTGTGAATCTTACATCTAACTGACTCTGCCTTCAAGTGTGTATGGGGGATCTACCTATACTTCTGGCAGAATCAGGAATTATTTCAGCATCTGAAATTCTGAGTATGTCTGCACTCTATCAACAACGCTGTTGACTCAGCCTTCCTTATTCTGAATATCCAAAGTATTTAAAATTATTTTGAGTCAGTCCTCGGTTATTTCCACAAACTACATTCTGGCTTTCTAAGTAGATGTTATTTCCATTCATCATGTGGCATCAAGATGGCAACAGGGAAAGTGCTTGCCCCAGACAAGGCTTGCGGAACTGAATATATTTCTCAGTGGACTCAAGTTTCTTAAGGGCAGGGATATGGGGGCCTTATTAATATTATTATGATCAGTGTCTGGCACATAGCAGACTTTCAACAGAACTGTGCTGAGGAGATGAATGAATAGTAACAAAAAGTCAGTACTGTTTGATGTCAGTCTCTGTACTATGTACGTTATTTCTGCTATCTACTTCCTTAAACAATCAGGCAAGGTTGGTGTTATTACTACTATTTAAAATCAAAGAGACTTATGTTCAGCAGCTTCAGATCCCAAAACGAATCCATCCATCTCCAAAGCTCACACAGGCTTTTAAAAGAGTTTACTGGTTGCAGAGTATGTCCCAACACAGCCGTTCACATGGATGTACAATGATGCCTCTATTGCTATGGAACTGCAGAGTATATAATCATTTCCAGCAGTCCCGAGAAACAGAAGGGCACACTTTACAATAAGGCAAGTCAATCAATCAATTCTCAGAAGAGATTTTTAAAAATCCTTTTTTGTTTATCCTATAAAATAAATGCTCCAAATGGTATGTCTTTGAATATAAATTTCTATAATAAACCTCAATAAATGAAAACTGACCTAATCCAGATCCTATTTTTCTTGTTTGCCCCAGAAAGAAGGGAAATTCATAAGATAAAAAGCTGGTATCAAGTACTTAGTTCAAAACAACAAACAACAACAACAAACAAACAAACCAAAACAAAAAAGGAAAAAATATTCTAGGTGATGTACTGGAGATAATAAAAGCCTCAGTGACAACTATCTCACCTTCAGCATTTATTACACAAAAAGAAGGAATATTGAGACTGATAAACCTGGGGCAACAAAAGGTCCTTCACTGAAACTACATGATATTAAATTATGTTCAGAATATTCCTACAAAACAGGAAAGAATAGTTACACATTTAAAAGTATTTTTAACAAGGGTTGAAACAAAGACAGGAGGATTTTGGCAAAATCTCAGCCATAAAAATGAATCAGAATTTTTAATTCTTTGTTGGTTTATTCTCACTTGAAACAGAAGTTAGGATGTCAGATTGCCAAGGATCCCCACCCAGAGCAGAGGCAAACCAACAGGTGATTCCAGATATGCAACTGATGTTAAAGAGAATGGGGTTAGCAACAAAGGAAGAGTTAGAAAAAAAAGTATCAGGTTTATATTAATTATGTTCACTGTAATTAGCCTTAGGGAAAGATGAGATTTTCTGTGGGTGAAATGTCTGTGGGTGAATGGAACTGCTGTATTTAACGCTAAGACAATTTCCGAAACTCCCACCAGACAACGTTCTTACAGAGGGCAGGATACCTGATACTGTGTTGAGATTCGGATTAAATGAGGTAAATTTTGTGAGAGGGACTGGTACAAAGCAATGCTCCATAAATATTAAGAGAATGTAAATCTTTTAAAACTGCCTTTATCAAAGTAAAAGAACATTCAAAGTTCTCATTGAAGGACATGAGATAAATGAATGTGCAGGATAAGTCAGGATGTCCAATGTTAGCTGGAGCAGGATTTCGTCTCAAAACTTCTGTCAGTGTGTCCTTTCTGAGTTACGGGCTTCAGGTTCCCTGGCCTTGGGACTACCACAAACAGTTGTGTGAAATGCAAGGACAAACATGTCCGTCCCTTTCGCCAAGCAGTAAATGAGATACCAGACACGAAGCTCACCACTGTGGTAGTCTGACTCCTCCACAGTTTTTTTTTTTTTTTTTAACAAACAACGAAATACTCCAGGAAAAAGAAAATAACTGAGAAACAAAAGTATATTTTTCTTTCTTATTTTAAGCACCAGTCCGCTTGAGGGTAGGAAGTAGGGTAAAATGAGGAAATAATAAATAACCCCCAAAGAAACGAACTCACACAGAGGTAAGTCTGTGGAGTAGGAACCGAGGAGGAAAGCCGTATTTTTTGTTTTTTTTAAAAACCTTACAGGAATGTCCGCAGTGGGTACTGTGAACGAGCAGCTTTGTATTGCTGGTGTATGTGGTAGACGTGAAAATGACGGCATGCCTGGCGATACATGCAAGATTGCAAAATGTGAACAATTAATGGCTCAGCTTTTTTTACAGCAATGGAACATGAAATGTCGTCCCCAAATCAGGACACTAAATAAAGCCATGGCTTTAATCATGTCCGGAAGGTGCTCAGTACTCAGTTACATCCCAGAAACTGGCTGGTGTGTAATGGGACTGTGCTGAGGCTGAAGGAATGGACTCACATAGCACCACTGTTTGTACCTCCCGGGAGTAGCTGAGACCTTCCCAGCACACCGAGGTGTCCACTTGGCCACCCACAAGCTGCAGAGGGTCTCGCACCTCCCTTAATAATGGAGAGCATCAGGAAGAAACTGTCCAAACTGGCCCCTCTCCCTCCTCTAAACACATGCTTTCCCCCTGGCTTGGAGAGTACAGTACACATAAGCCCCGAGGAAAAAAGGCTTCTTGGGGGAATGCTACATATTATACCATTCTTTTTAAGTTTTATAATGCATCTTAGGGAGCTGGGGATATAGCTCAGTGGAATAAGCGCCTGCCTAGCAAGCGCAGGGTCCTGAGTTCAATCCCCAGTACTGCCAAAAAAAAAAAACCAAAAAAAAAACCCAAATATAATGCATCTTAGTACTAATTCAAAAAGCAGTGATAAAAAGAAACTCCTTTGATTGGTTCACTTCAGTTTTCCAAACTTATTTTGCCATAGCACTCCCTTTCGAAAGTTGAAACAACTTTGGGAAAAACTTTTAGATAGGATTCCCAAGTGAACGCTACCCTTTAAAATAGGACTGATGCTGTCTGGGGATGTAATCACCCTAAGATAAGGAGTTTGGTCCCCAGTGCTGAGCCACAGTTCTTGAGATAACAGAGAGGACATTAGAAAATGAGGAGGGAATGCCAGAGAATACTCCTAAAGTCTCATTTCCCTGTCACACGGTGTGATTTCCTTTCTGAGAAGACATCACACAGTTCTGACTCTAGGATAATCTACACACAGGTCAGAGATGCACAGTGGTGAGGGGGGTGAGATGCCTGAAGATGTGTTTTCACACTGGTGCTAGTTGTACAAGTCTAGTTCCAGCTTACTGTGTCAGAGGCCAGCATGCAATGAGCTCAAGAAGAGAACCAAAGATGGGGGGTTAATCTTATTGCTACATGGATGCAGAGCAGGCACTTACAGGGACACACCTGCAGACATTTATACATCACCTACATTTAATTAGCTGGGCATATGACCCTACAAAGTAGTACAGTATAGCAGACAAAAATAGAGGCTTTGGGGTCAAAAACACACAGGCTCAACTCTACTCTCCTGTTTGAAAGCAGTGTGACCTTAAACACATTATTTAATTTTTCTGAGCCAATCTCCTGACACAGAATAGAGTTAATAATACCTGCATTTCAACGAACTGCTATAAGAATGATACTACTGCATGCTAGGTGTTTACTGAGCATTCTACATGTATTAAAGCTCACAATAACTTACCTATAGTCCTATTTTAGGAATGAGGAAATAGGCACAGAGAGTGGAAATTTGCCTGTTACTCAGCTAGTAATGATATGGCTAGGGTGTAGATGCAGGCTTGCTGGACTCCAGTAAACCCAGGACATTCCTCTGGAAGACACAGACACATACACAGATATACAGATACCCTATACCTTTTCTGTCTGTCTGTCTCTCTCTCATTTTAAGAATTCGATGTTTTTGTTCAGTTTATTACATGGTACAGTTCAAGTGGGCAACATTCAGACACCAGCTTTCCAAATTCAAGGATACCAAACCAGAAGAACAAATTCAAGCCTAAGAAATGTTAGTTCATTGTGAATGATGACTCACAACCGCTATTTTCACAAACAACCTGCTAATTAAACTTTCTTACGAACTCTGTTAACCAATTTTTCCAAGACATGGAGGAAAAAAATCATTCATTATAGACCGGAATCCAAAATCTAATATCAACAGCACAAGTAGGATCTGTGGCATTGTAATTTGATCATCTTGAGCATTAATAACAGTTAGACACTGCTGTCTGAGACAGTTAATCAGCTTTTGCTGAGATGTACTTAGATAACTGAACAAAACATCTGGAAATCAGACTAGAAAGCAAAGCTAGCTCATCACATGAGACTGACTATTTGCTTTACCTCATAAATCCCCTGCCTTCAATGTCCTTCTAGATGACCACCGTAATATGATGAATTGGTATATCAATTTAACAACTTGCCAACACTTCAGCAGCTTGTGTGATTCACAACACTCAGTAAGGTGGGAAAAGCCAGTATTATTACCTGTTTTTATGGGCAACAGCCCTTGGGAAGGAATGTCGGTCCACTGAAAGTCCTGCAGCTAGAGCTGAATGAGAACATGGTGGATCCTTTATGCTATCATATTTCCACTCATAAAGGCAGTGTAATTCTTACAATTTCAGAAATTACCCTGATATTTTAACAACTGAAATGAAAGCTTTCACTCACAATCTTCCAGAAACATCAAAAACTGCAATTCATTACTGTTACAAAGTGTCTTCACTTCTGTCACTTCGATTGAACTCACAAGTACCACCTGAAGAAAGTAGGGGTAGGATTCATCTTCTCTACATGAAAGAAAGAGAGGTTGAAGGGGGATAAAGTGGCTTGTGTGGAACCACCCACTCATATGTGTTTATGGGAGAGGGCCAGGACTTTCACTGAGGTCCATCTCTTCTGTTCACTTCAAAGTACTGTTTGGTATTTCTTGACCAGCAAATGTTTGGGGGTGTTATTGTTTGTACCTAGATGTCCCTTCACAGCCTGATAAAATCAAAGCTGGGGATTTTGGGAGGTGGCTGGATCTAGGGCAGTGATGGCATACCTTTCAGAGCTTTCAGTGATACGAACAGCCCACTGTGGTGCGTGTCCCATAGATTCGCCACAACTAACCTAGGGTATGTGATACCAGGATCAAGGGTGTGTGGTAACTAAGTTAGTTTAGCATAGTTCTGGGTGTGGATAATGGAAGCCCCAACCTGGGTCTGGTTGGCACCATTCAGTAGGCTCATCGCCTGGATGGAACATGAAGGGACAGAGAGGGGGTGGGTTTGCTGCTTGCTGCCTTCTGCCTGCCATGACATGGACTGTTTCTCCTCTGTGATGCCCCTCTGCAGCACCACCCTGCCTTGGAGCCTACTGACTATGGACTGAAACCTCTGTAAACCTTGAGCTGAAATAAACCTGTCCCCTTTTAACTTGTGAGGGTCAGGTATTTTGTCTCAGTGGTGAAAAAAGTAACTAATCTGCGCAGTATGTACGTGAGCACTGGCAGTGCGGGGCTTTTGGTTGCTTCCCAGCTTTGCACTTACAGGGTGGTGTGCCGCATTGGGAAGCCTATAGACTGGTGAGGGTCATGGGGAGAGCCCCGGTGGCTGAGAATGAGTTCTGGCTTTTCACTTCAGGGTTAGGAAGTGAGAGTGACATTCACGTTTCCTATCTGTTGTCCATCTCAGGGCTTTTGGCCAGAATTCAAGGAGGGACCTCTCATGACCAAGACAGAAGTAGAAGACTGAATGAAGATCCTGCACATCCAGTTAGCTTCACAGTCTGAAGGGAGAAGGGAGACTGCAGAGACTCAGAAACCAGCAAAACTTCCGCTCAGGTTAGTCAGCAAGGAAGGCCTGCTTCAGAACACCTTCTTTGGCACACTGTTTACACCTATGCTAATAAAAACAGGGACTCCACTCAGGCAGCTTCTCTGTGTTACTGTCTTCCTTGGCCATAAAACAAAAACAAGTCAATCAACCCCAAATGGGGTCCAGGAAAGAAAGAAAAAGAAAATTCCGGGCTGGGGATATAGCTCAGTGGCATAGCGACCTCGTGGTGCAACAGTAGCGCGTCTGACTCCAGTGGCATAAGCACCTGCCTGGCAAGTGGAAGGTCCTGAGCTTGATCTCCAGTACCGCAAAAAAAAAAAGAGAGAAAATTCCATGCATGTAGTTTCGGATTTTATATATCCCACCCTCTGCTATAGCTGGCCACTGTCTCCACCCTTAAAGCCCTGTATAACCAGCGTAGTAGCTATAGTGAGGGTGGTGGGATGGGGCATGAGGCTGGGCTCTGGGTTACCAATTGAGAAAGGGAGAAAGGATGTCACCATTTGATTTTCCTTAATGTAGAGAAAACTGTAGGTTCCTCACTCTGTTACTTCTTATAAGTCACATTTAACTTCTTAATTTTCCTCTCGTCTCCTTGTATCATTCTCTATCCATTTCTATCTCTTTAAAAAAGAAACTTAAGAGCTAGTTAACATTAACTCTTTTCCATATTATCTTTTTTATATTTGTTTTTTGAGACAGAGTCTTGCTATGTGATGCAGGCTGGCCTTGAGCTCACTATGTACCCCAGAGGCTGTCCTCAAACTTGTGGAAATCCTCCTGCCTCAGGATCCCAAGTGCTCAGATTACAGGCATGGACCACCATTTTCCATATTTTATGAGCCAATTCAAATATATTTTGGATAAAAATGGGAATATTAGTAAATAAGAAGGCATCATGTAAAAGCAGGACAGGAAATAAGTGAAAAAAAGTGAGAGTAAGAAATAGCAAGGAAAAGAAGAAGCCATGTCTTTTTTCCTAAAGTTTTTAGGTTGTCCTGGTCTCATCAGTAAAGTGAGTATAGAAAGTGCCTATATTAGATATTTCAACATGTTCAAGGGAGTATTGAATAAAAAAGCCTTTGAAAATAAACATGAAGGGCAAATGTCAGGGATTACTAGCATATATTTTATACTTACACCACCAATAAAATAATCTTATTCAAGTTGTTTATAATGAAAAATTCCATTAGTAGCTATAGAAATTAGAGTTATTATCCTAACTAGCTATAACTACTTTGGGTTAGTGAGGCTCTGGATCTTACTAGACATTCAACTATAAAACAACAGCCAAGCAGAAAATCTAACCTAAAAGTCAGCAAAAGTTGAAGTATATGCTAAGAGAGTCACTGACCTCAGTGAGATAAGGATTCAAGAAATCACAGATGTCAAGGGAAGTCTGTAAACTGTCAACCTCCTTCTGTGTTAAGTAGTGTTATTTATTAGCTGTGCCTTTAGATATGTTCCATTACCTCTCTAAGATAGTTATTTTCCTGGCTGTTCTATTCACTGTTCCTTTATAAAGTCTGTATCAGTCAGTGTGAGTTGTCAATAACAAAATATTCTGGACTGTATAACTTAAACAACAGAAATTAATTTCCTCACAGTTCTGAAGGCTGAAGGCCTGAGATGAGGGTGCTAGCATAGTTGGGTGCCAGTAAGGGCTCCTTTTCAGGCTTTGAGATGGCTGTCTTCTTGCTTGATGTGTACAAGCAGAGAGAGAGTGCTCTGCTCTCTTACATAGGAAGTAATCCTACTGAGTCCTATATTATGGCCTCACTTAACCTTCATTACTTCTATAAAGGCCCTCTTTCTAAAGACAGTTACACTGGGAGTGTGAACCTCAACATATAAATTTGGGGGGGGGACACAATGTACATTCCTTAACAGTGTTTCTATAGCTTGGTCCTCAGTATGGGTTGGTTGGCAATCTAATTTTTGCTAAGTTCAAAGCCAAATTCAAGCCTCACTCTTAGACACTAGCTCTGAGAATCTCAGCCCACTGTCATCTTTTTCTCTTTTGAATGCTCATAGTTGATGCTGTCTTCATCTTCACTCCACACAGGCAGAATAGTACGATAACAGAAAGATTACAGGCTTTGTAGTTAAAGAGATCTAATCCCACTTACCAGCTGACTAATTATGGGCTTGGCTTCCTCATCTGCAAAATGGGCTAATACTTTTTACTGATCATACAGAATGCAAAGCTTCAGTGAGAGAATATCACTAACAGTGTAGCTGAGACACAGGAAGCATTCCATCACATCTCAAATCTCACTGTACTGTTCTGCACCCTTTTAGGCTGTCTTTCTAAAACATTAATAGTCATGGTCAGAAAAGATGAGATTAGTCCTTGGTGAAAAACAAAACAAAACTCTCCCGTAAGACAGCAAAGGTGTCCCTTCCAGATCTGCAGGCCGATGCAAGGTTCTATAGTTTCTCACAGCTTCCTTTACTCACTGCCTCTGTAGCAAAATGTGAGCACAAACTATGTCTTATCTTTTCTGGCTTTCCCCCAAATTCTGATCCAGAATTTAAGAGAGAGAAAGAAAAGAGGATAACATTTATTTCATCAGAGAGAGCGAGCGAGCAGACATTAAATGAATACTATTGGTTGACTGAAAATATTTTACAAATTTAAAAGCCTTATACAAATATATGGTCTTTATCTAAATTTTATCTTTTCTCTAAACTAGAAATATCTCCTCCCATCAAAGCTCATTCTGGCAATGTAGCAAAAACGAAAAGGCAACTTAAAGATCTTCAGTTTTTATAAAGAATAAAAGCATATACAGAGTTCATCGCTGAAGAGCAGTAAGGAAAATGCAGAATGGGGGGGCAGGGGGGGAGAGTGATAAAAGAAACCACCAGTATCATACCTTTCAGAAGACAAGAAAAAAAAATGAATTTCCCATTAACACATTTCAGAAAGCACTTTCCTCCTACCTCAAAGCTGATGAATTACATTTTTAGATAATGTGTGGAAATTTCAGTTTGACATTACCTTTCTGCTTAGTTCCTAGTCTCAATCAACCACGCCATTCTACAAAGAAGGGGGGAGTGAGTGTGTGGAGAGAGGGAGAGAGACGGAGAGAGCGAGAGCGAGACAGAGACAGAGAGACAGAGAGAGAGACGGGGGAGAGAGAGAGAGAAGAAGGAGGGAGGGAGGGAGGGAGAGAGCGTTAGGGGAGAGGAAGTTTGGTGAATAGGGAATTGGTCTTATGAACCAAACAGTCAGCTAAAGCACAGAAATAGAAAATCCTTAAAATACCCAGACCTGATTCACATCCTAGGTAAAAACCCTTTGAGACGACTCTCCTGGGATGTGAGAATACTTTCCTATGGTTATCCGAGTTTGGAAGCAGGGCAGAACAGACTGCTTCGGAAGAGAAGATGAGGGCGAAGATAGCCAGGAGGCAAAACGGAACCGTGCCTGGTCTGTAACCCTCACCACGGCCATCCTGGGGAAAAGCTGTGTTGAAAGATGTATAATGTACTTACACAAACCTTAAACCTCATAGCTCCACTCCACTGCCAAGTCCTAATTAGGAAGAATGGAAGGGCCCTGATTGCCCGTGATAGGTATATAAGAAGCACAATGATTACATGGTTTACTGTCTGCACTTAATGTTCTGATGTGCTTCAAGTTCCCTTTAATAAAGCAGACCCCTCTTGCCTATTTTGTAAACCTATTAGGCTGCCAAATCTCCATACCTAGAAATTTTCCATTCAACTCCAACAACAACCAACCTCCCCTCTCAAGTCAACAAATCAAAACTTTTTATTTTTCTTTGTGGAATATGCATGACTACAGTAAAGCGATAAATAAAATTATGAATGCAAATCTGCCTGATTTTCCTCTGAATTCAGGAGATGTATCACACTATGCTAGCACATTTTTCAAATCAGAGCAAAGTATGTTGATAAATGCTACTATTTTCTGTACTTTCCCCATCACCAACAAACACTCCTCCGATGTGCATGGAAGAAATGCTTATTTAGTTAAATAATATCTTAGGATTCTCTTGGATGTGGATAATTGTGGCTGGGTTTTAACTATGCTTAAATCTAGCACAGCATCCATTTCAATACCGTGCTTGTAAAATAAAGAAAAGGTAAATATAGTGAAAGGTATTCAAGAAGGGAGAAAATCAGAAGTGAAAAACTACTCCAAGTCTATCTTCCTTGTTCAGGTAGCCAGTGACCTGCTTAATTCAAATATTTTATTTTTTTAATGCATAGAATGTTATTTTCCAAGATCAAGTGTTTTGGGCTCTAATTGTGTTTCCCTGTACTAACAGTTTTCATCCCCTAGTTATACAAGGCAGACTGGTTTCTAAAGGGAAAGGAATCAGCTTGGCATTTTAGAGGAAACTGCTTAACTCACAATTAGTTAGACAGCACTGGGTTCAAGTCCTAACTCTCATTCTTGTAAGCTAAGTTGCCTTGTGCAAGTTACTTAATTTCTTTATCTGTAAACAGGCACTCCTGAGGATTACATGAGATTCCACTTGCTGATCTCAGCACAGTGCTTAGCATAGAGAAACTGCTCATTAAGCACTGGCTGCTGTTTTCTTTTTTGTGGTGGTGGAGATCAAACCCAGGACTTTACACATGCCTGGCACTCTACTACTGGGCTAAAACCCCCTTCCCAAGCATTGGTTGTTCTTATAATTTTCCAAGAAATCCGATTTACTATTTAAGTGATATACTATTCTTAAGTCATTTAATATAGTCCCCAGAACACATGTTGAGATACACAAAAATGTATGAAGCCGCTGCTATTATTCTTACCTTTGCTGTGTGCAATAAGCAATTATGTTAATACACTCAGCTTACGGCTGACTACACATTTCAAGAATAACTTCAAAGCACTGTCATATTTTAGGATTTTCAGAGTCATTTATTATATACATGGTTATCTCGGAAGTAATCAAATTTCCATAGTGTTCCTGTAAGACCAGTTCCTTGAAAGCACAGAAGGTAACATAAAACAACCCAGGGCCATCTTCCTTTCCTCTCCCGCTTACACCCAATACATCTGCACTCTGTGTCAGACATTCTTGCCTGGAAACTCTAATAGACTTTTCTCATCACTATGCTCTATGGTCCATCTGACCTACTGAGAGAGATATGCAGGATTATTAGCACTTTCACAAATCTAAGAACAGAAGTTACCCCATGTACCATATCAAAACTGAATTGGTTCCTTTAATTAGAGATGAAAGCCCTGATGCAAAGGCAGTGGCCAAGTATTCACCCTCAGGTCCACAGTTGTGGAGAGTTGATCTTTTCCCCTTATCGTTTTTTCTGCTAAAGGATAAAATTAATTAAGCCAAAGACATGTGTCTTCAAGGAAGAAGAAAACCAAAGAAATGGGATTAAAGAGATGAGTGTTGTTTAAGAACTCTTTGTTCACTGGGTGCAGTTCTAACCAACATTACTTTTTGGCATGCTTAATTTAATTTGCAATGTTGTTTCATTAGACTACTGCTTCCCAAGATACATGTTCCAGCTCTGCTTCCTTTGACCCAAGCACAGAGGAATAAAAAAATATGTTTTGTTCTTCAACGGGAATTTTAGCCTATTTCTCTACCTTTCTTTCCTCTCTTTAAACTCTAAATCCACCTTTGTAACCTTTCTCTATATTTCCAGCTACTGAGGGCCCTACCTTGCCCAACCACCTGCAGCAATTACTGCCGGTCTATATACTGGTCTCTTCCTATAGTCAGTATTATAATGAATAATGTACAGTTTAGACTGTCCCATCTTCAAAATCCCTCAGAGCTCTCACTTGCCTGAACTGGACAGAAAACGACTCTTAAAAACTACAGTGCCTGAAACATGGAGAGAGACATCAAGTGAAAATGCGCTTCATTTCTTTTTATCACTGTGATATAAATAATGGCAAAATGTGAATAGGCAGAACAAAACTGTCTTCCATTGATTTCTTTCTTTCTAGAAATTTTTCTTCTTCCTTTTCTTTTTAAAATTCTTTTTGGAGGGCTGGGGATATAGCTCAGTGGAATAAGTGCCTGCCTTGCAAGCGCAGGGTCCTGAGTTCGATCCCCAGTACTGCCAAAAAAAAAAACATATTCTTTTTGGAGTGGAGCAGTAACAAGACAGTTATGAACATACAATTTAGCATTCTGGCTATGCTGGCTTCAAGACATACCCTGAGCCACCAGGATTAGTTCTGTCCTAGCCAACCTGCATAGTTCCTCCCCTAAATTAATAATCATGGAAATTTGGATCTAGCATGGTAAAAAGTGCTTGCAAAACAAAACCAAAAGCAAATGGTAACAAAATAAAACATAAGACCTATATCAATTATCTGAAGTACATGGAAATAATATAATTTTCTGGAGGGATTTGGGCTTCTTTGCCTGAGTTTTCAGGCTGCATGAATAGGTTGGGGCCATGTGTCACTTCCTGTTTTCTCCATCAGCAGAGTCTGCAGGTGAAGGAGAAAAACAATGGAGTTGGCTTCCAGTGCCATCCTGTGCCCACAATTACACACAAAAGCAACTTGAGATACGTGTTTTCCTCTCCTTTATACCTAGATTACTCTGATAAGAGCCCTTTTCTAATTGGCAAATGAAAATCTAAGATCTCTGAGAAGACGTGACTTAATAAATAACAAAGGTGCCCAAAAGCACCAGTAAGGGAGTCTTAAACTTGGTGCTTTAAGTAAATGTGGCTCTACCTCAAAGGAAGATGCAGGCTGAGTTACATCCCCCGTGGCTGACAAATATTGTTATCTTTGCTTCCCTTTATGCACAGTAGTCTTGATAAAGTCATGGTGCATTAGGCAGATTCTGCAGAGGCTGGCCAGAAACCTCTGCTCAGAGAAAAATGGGTTGCATTGGGTTATGGGGTATAGGTTTCAGCAGGAGTCTTCTTATAGATGCTTTGGAATAAAATCATGCTTTTGAAAACTAGGAATGAACTCTAAGCTCTACCAACTGCTAGTAACTATTCTGTTGGAGAAGTTACTTAGCTTCACTGAGTTTTCCTCATGTAAGAAAATAAAGGTTGTTCTGTGTTGAATAAAATATGATATGTCCAGCGATGAGCAAACACCCAGCACAGAATAAGTGCCTACTAAGTGGGGCGTATTATTTCCTCAGGACCATATCGCTGAAGTCCATGCCCAGATTTCTCTTATGTATTCTCAAATGGAGAAGCCATCGATAAACCAAAGCATCAGTAAGTCCAGCCTGCTGTTAATGCAACAGCATCACTTCCTCTCAAGGGATGTGAATTTATAGAAACTGGAGCCGTCTAAAGGAATCTATTATACTGTCTCAGGGAGTGGCTGGAGGACTGGAAAATCTTAATCTGGAATTCTTATCTCTTTGCCACTTCCCACCCCCCAAGCCTCCCACTGGATATTTAGAACTCCTTGTAAGCTTCACAGAATTGAGATGCATTGAGATCTGTAGGAGGTGTTGGAGGGAAGTGGGGGGGGGCAGGGATGTTAAAAATCAGGGCAACAAAAATACCTATGATGTAATTTACCCTGACTTCTGAACCATCAACAGCAGCCTCTTCACTTGCCTAGTGTGATACCTCACCTCTCTCATCCTGTGTTATGACTTAACTGCCAAAGCATACCTCAGAGGGTCTTCCGCTAGAGCAATTCCCACGCCTTCCCATCTCCTCACTGCCCTCTCTCCCTCTCTCTTTCCACCTCTGACTTTTAGCATAGCCAATTAAACCTGAACAACGGGTGGATGGAGGAAATATGCTTCATCTATGGAATGGCACAGCAGGGACCAGTTTCACTGTTAATTTAAAATGCTAGAATTAATTAGGTAGTGTAAATGAAGAATTTAATAAGCACTCTTTACAACCACGAGTTCTACTTTTATTAAATAGTGCTACCAAATGAGGGCAAATATCTCTAATCTCTCTATATTCCTCTGCCTCATTCCCATAAGTTCTCTACAAATAAGAAAAAATTTTTGCATGAATTAAAAACTGCATAATTATAAATTTATGTCTGAATTGTATTTCTGCTTTCAACCCATAAGCTTCTTCTTTAAGCTCAGATGCTGCTGTATGTCTCTGCTTGTGCTGGAGAGGGTGCTAAACCAACCAAAGTTGACAATTTTGGTTTTGTATACCAAATTAAAGGCTGTCTCTGAAGCTGTCACTCCTTTTCAAATCCACTCGGTGAACTACCAAATTAGCATTCTTTCAGTAAAGGAATCTGCTTGTTTAAACATGTGTCTTTAGAAAACAAGGAACAATACCATGAATCAGTACTTCTCAAAAATCTCACTACCATTCTAAGGGGATTCTTCTGAAAAGGTGATTAATAATATTCATGGAATTAGCTGCCAGACTCCCTGTTTAGAAGGTAAGGACAAACTAAAAATATGCTTTCTATATAGGAGTGGGAGGAAGAATAATATGGTTAACTGGTTTTAATTTGGTTTGAATTATCGTTCTGTTATATAAAAGTCATTCAGGAATCTAAACAAGAGTTTTCTAAAAGTACAGACAATTCTGTTTAAGTGTAAATGATCCACTGCTCTGGGATAAGATCATAAAGCCTAGTCCTATTTCAAAACCTTAATATTTTTCTGTTCTGGTACTTTCCTGAAGGTATACCAGTTTTATATCTAATAACGAAATCATCCATTTACTGAAAGATTTCTATCCAATGGGCATTGTACTAAGTGCTATACAACTAGTCTCTCATTTCATCCTTACAACACATCTTTGAAGTATTTTCCAATTTTCCTATGAAGAAACTGTGTTTAGATGGTTACATGATCCACATTATAGAAAGTAGCAATGCTATTTCAGTTCTGTGAGGTTGCAAAGTGCTTAATTTATAAGGGACAAATTTACATGTGAATTATGGGAATGGGAGAATGTATAGATCTATATGCACACATAGACATTGTAGTATCTGATTTAAAAATCAAGGGGATGTGTCTATTTATTTTAATCACACAGCTTCTGAGAGACTTTGGCCAGGTCCTTGTCAATCAAGACTGTCCAAAGGGAAGCAAAAGTCAACACTCTGAACTGACAAGTGCTCCGAGTTGAGGTAAATAATTTTAGGGCTAGAGTATCAGCGAGCAGTGGCTTTACTGACCTCATTGTGCAAACCAATGGTTTTCTAAGAAAATATTTTTCTTTTCTGTAAGCTTACAGAGAAATCTCTCCCAAAAGAATTACAGTATCATTGGGTGGCAAACATTATGTCCTCAATGGACAAATGTCAATTTGAAAAAATCAGAACATAAAAATTACAACTAATGAAGCTGTATGTGGAAATATTTCACTATTTAGTAAAAGCCCCTATCTTCTCAAAGAATATCTTCAAAATAAACAATAAAAAAATAAAATCTCACATGCAGATCTGCATGAAGCTTTTCCCTTCTAAGCAGAGTCCTTATATTCCAGAATACGCTGCTGTCCTCAGGGCCTGTTTTTCTCCCGGGACAGGAAGCAGTTGTATCACCCTTCTACAAGTCCATCCTAGCCCCCTTTAAAATACTTGTCTCAGGACATGAAAGAAAACTGGATACACACACGCCAAATGTTTGGGAGGAAAATAAATGAATAAAAACTAGTGTGGAGTACAGGGAGGGCAGAGGGTAGAAATGGGAACTACAGAGCAAAGGAAACAGATGGCTCATTAACAATAAAAGAGGATAAAACCAGAGGATCCTTTCACATAAAAGTGAAGAAGCACCAAAATCTTCATCTGCTTCCTAGTCCTGCCAGTCTACAGTATGGGTTTACGTGGTTGGTGTACACAGGTGTATAGGGTGTGAGTCTGAGTCTGTGTACCCCATGACATGGCTGCACGTGGGATGTATGATGCAAACACTCTGCTGAATAATTGTGGATGTGCACTTCTGCCCAGGTCCACATAGCCAACGGAACAACACAGCTGTGAATACCATGCCTAGAATATTGAAGAAGAGCATACCTGTGATTTTGTCTCTCACGAGTTTGCAGGATTCTATTTCACCAATGCTACCAAAGAGACTCCTGAATTCCTCTTGGGTCATATTTTGGGGTAAATAGTTGACGATGAGGTTGGTTTTGCTGTCATCTGTGGCTGCCCCTGTCTGCATGGGAGAAGGACAGTTTCTGTTGTTGCTGGAGGGTCCATTGCTTGTATTGGATGTCGGGCCATTTGACACCTGAGGCTCCATGGTGCTAATTATCTAAATTAAAAAAATATTACAAAGAATTCTTTTGAAATCTCAAAGATACAAATTCTCTTGCAAGATTTTATTTTATTCTTTTGAAAAGAAAAGGAACAAGATGAAGCAAGATGGAGAAAAAGAGACTGGGTTGTGAACACAGCCAATTTAGAAGCATGTTTTTAACTAAAATGTTAAACTCCCCTTGCTATTTTTAGGACAGCCCTTAGATTTTGAACACAGACTAGAATGCAGTGGGAACTCTCCCATTATTTTGTTAATGAAAAGCTAATTCCTGTTTTCATTACACAATCACTCTCAGAAATGTATACTTAAGCCACACCAAATTATAATTAAAATGTAAAGTAATAATCATGATTAAAATTATAGTTCCATTAAAGCTGAAAAAGCTAAATATAGAGGCTTATACTCACAAGATCAAATACAGTACCTGTTTATTAACTATCTCATAAAGTAAAATGACATTAAGTTAAGTGGGGCTGTTCCACATGGTTTAGATTTTCACTGATACTTAAACACTGATCAAACTTCTGATTTCATAAGTGCATGTTGGGGAACTGCACTGTCATCTCATGAATTTTAACCCACCCATTCTGTTACTTTTTCTCCTAGATTTCTAATAGAACAAAGCACAAGGTTTTCTCCAGCCCTTCCACCTTAGGTCCAGTACAACCCAAGGCCGTCCTCTTGTGCTTTACTCCAAAAGGACTTTCTCTTGATTTATATATTTAATTAAACAAAGATGTTCTAGCATGTGTGAAGGGTCCGAGGCAGGTTGCAAAGAAATAAAAAAAATGAGTAAGAGTTCTTATCTTTAGCGAGGTTCTTGTGTACCTGGGATACAAATGGCGGGAGGACAACAGGGATGGAGAAGGGGAGCCATTCCTCCTGCATACAGGGTAGGAGGATTCAGGAAAAATACCAAGAAGATAATGCTAGAGTAGGATTTTAAGTGGAAAATGGGTTTAAGCTCATAGAATCATCTCATAAAGATGCCTTGTATGGGATGACAAAAATGGAAAATCACTAAATTGCAGAACCAGAAGGCCCTTAAGGCAATAAAATCTAGTTTAATGCTTTCATGTTTGAGATGAAGTCCTGTAACTTTCTTTATCACTAGAAAGTGGGGCAAAGTCTGAGCCTATACCTGGTTCCCCAGCCCCAAATGTAGCCCATCAGGCCCACCTTTCCATCTTGTTTTGTTATTGTCCCCTACTTATCTATTACGACAGGGATTCTGTCTCTTCTGAAACTGATCAGCTCCCTGGAAATGAAATCGTGCTCTGTCCTTCAGCAGCTGTGTGGCATTTGGCAAGATATGTAAACTCTAGGAGGCTCAGTCTTCCTCATTTGAAAAATGGGAACAATACTACTTGCTTTTTGCAAAATGGTGAGAAGGATCCAGTGACATGACCTATGTACAGTGAGAACATAACCACAATCATCTATTTATTCACATTTCTCTGCCAATCACCTGATTTAACTTTTCTTAATGACTCTTCATAAGACGGCAATGAGGCATAATCTACATAATAAAAATTCTCTACATCTTAGAGACTAGGAAACCAAGGTGTGGCAGGTATCTGATAAATCATACCTTCCATAAATACCATTTGGCTACTCAGAAAAATTTTTTTGGGGTAAGCCTTTTTGCTGACTATAACGTACATCTAGTAAAATATATCAAAGAATGTTTATAACATAAATACAACCCACACCTGGGTAACCACTTTTTAGAACATGGCACAGAACGTGACTAGCACCACAGAAAATTTCCTCTTGTTCCCTCCTTGGCCATTTACATATCCACCCCACGCCAAATAACGGCTATTCTGACTTCCAAGCCATAGTTTCACTTTACTTTTGAACCTGATATACATGGACTCATAGCATATATACTCTTCTGTGTTTTCTTCCCACATCTGAAGCATCATCTACATTGTTACATGTAGCAAGAAGACTGTTCTTCATTGGTATAGAGATTCCATTGTACGGAAACATTGCATTTTATTTCTCTTTTCAACATCTGAATTGTAGCTAGTTTTGAGCTATTACAGATATTCCTGCTATGAGCACTCTGCATATGACTTTTGGTGCATATACACACACATTTCTGTTTGAGATTTTTTTTTTGAAACATAGGGGATACGTATGTTCAGCTTTAGTAGATACTACCAAACATTTTTCAAAATGGTTGTACCAATTTTTACTCCCACCAGCAGGAAATGAAAGTTCTAGTTGATTCACATCCTCATCTCCTTTGAAATTTTGCTTTTGCTTATTTCTTCATTGGAAGCAGACTGGTATAGTACAAAAGAAATACATTTTTCAGTGGAAAAAAACCGCTGCCTTAAAATTCTAGTCCTACCACTAATTAGCAGTGTGATTTCAGGGAGGTAATTTCAATACTCTCAGCCTCAGTTTCTTCATTTGCAAAACTAGGAAAAAGCTTGCCACGAGGCATTATCTTCAGGACGGGAGCTTATACCTACGGAATGTCTAGAGCACAGAGTGCCTGAAAGCATCGTAACTATCACTCTTCATCACCCCCGACATAGGTGAGAGCTACTGTGTTTCCTCTTTGGATGGTCACAAATGGGAAAGGAAACCAAAAGAAAAACATGAAGTCTGGAGAAGAGCCAGGGAAACAAAGCAAATTGAGGAGGGTGAGGAGTGTCTAAGGTTCTTTACCATCATGTAAGTAACTTAAGTGGTTCCACTTCTTACATCACCAGACTTTTCTTCTTGGCTTCAGGTCAACTGTAGGGTTCCAGAAGGCTGGTCCAGACAGCAAGGAGAAAGCAAAAAGCTTCTGAGAAGAATCTTAACTCAAGCTCTCCTCAGCACTGATAGAAACTGTACCCAGCAAAGCCTATCCAGCTGCACAGTTCTCAAGGCACAAGTCCAGGAAAAGAATGGGGAGATGGGGGGTTTGGGCGGGTACTGCTAGTGGGGATGACGTTACAGACTTCAGCACTACTCCTGGCCTGGAGGCAGATTTCTGCTCAGCCCAGCCGTTGGGCCTCCTGGGCCTGTGCAGTACCTTCTTTTGCTGTGTCGTCTCACTGCTTCACTGAGCTGGGTGGCAACAAACAGGAAGCAATGCCAACTCGGCAAGAAACTTGAAAATCAGAATTTATTATTTTAGGAGGCCTGGCTGGCAGGACCTCCCATCTATCCAACTACTGTAGTTTGATTTTATGGCGACACCCTCAACCCCAGCAACCACAAAACCAGTCCCACAGTCTAAGAAATCTCCTTCCTGCTTAGCACCATTCTAGCTACTCCACAGAAGCCTAGAAAATATCCTGCATTGAGGCAGCTTTTTGGTGTTAGCTAATGACAGAAGATGGAATACATAAAAGGATGTACATGCCATCTAAGTATGCTGAGATTCTATGGGATCAAAACTGTGCAAGGTCACGTGGTGGTCAAGTTTGTCTTTTATTCACTGGATGCTCACATCATAGACATTTGGTGAGAGCTTCAGCTTGCCCATGTGAATATCTTACAGATTTATCTGCTCCAGAAAGGCTTAGGTAGTATCAAGGCCACAGCAAAGTAGTTTCAGTGCCCCCACTGGCTTTCTAGATCTCTTTATATCCTATGTGGACTTCCTAATTTATGTTGATTCTTGGCGTTGAGCCCCATTAATAGATTAGGCAATCCCAACTGGGCTCGAACCTTTGAGAAGGAGCCACAAACCACAGTGTCCCCAACTGAGCTACTTCAAGCAACCACAACTATAAGTTAGGTCATGTCACTCTTATGTAATAGAGATGGAGTTCTCTTTGCTCCGCACAGACACTACACAGTTATCCTATTGTGTATTCAGAGAGAACTGATGAAAATAAATATAGACACAGAGAAAATGTGTTCAATAAAACTGTACAATCTGAATGTTGAGAAACATTTGTAAATGCGTTAAGATACATTATGTAATAAGATCCCTCAATGGCCTTAATGATACATCCCAGGATGCAACACAGGCCAACATGAACAATCAAATATGTAAAGATCAGCATCAACTGACATGTTAATGAATCAAGAGGATTTTAAAACATAACCTGGAAAATAAGAGAAGTTGCTAAAAGGTTAAGATGTTGAATGCATGAACTTGAAACTATAGCGTTTTAAGGCTATAAGATAGGCGTAAAGAAAAGGACACTTGTGTTCTTTCCATGTAAACAGACCAGAGGTACAGAAAACACTTGTTGGTGAGAAGCACATCCTGCAACAGCACAGAGGCTGGCTTGGCAAAAGCAGAATACTTACTTCCTTAGGATAATGTCTGCAGTATTCTCACAGACCAATTTTCATGATAAAAAAATCTATCAGTTCCTCAAATGTGCATATGTACTTTAACAAAACATTCTGTGCGGGTCTCACAGCCAACTTTGCAGCTGACCAGGTTCCAAACCCCTGTCTTGTTCTCCTTTCCTCTTCTGAGTGCCAGTTAAGTGACAGAATTGCAGTCAGAATTCAGGATAGAGCACTGAGGAGGTTTCAGTTGATTTCAAACTCTAATCATTATACAAAGCACTATATTAAACCTTTTATGTTCCCATGATATATTTTAAGAAACATTATACAGGCACAAAATTTCAGGGATAAACTATTAGAGCAGTGCACAATAACGTAGGCACTCAAATCCTGTCATTGCAAACGTCGATGGTTTGAATGACTAATTACTCATACTCAACACATTAACCTCACCCCTCCCACCACTCTTTTCTGTGAAATGTACAACAAAAGCAAGAGGGAAAGCCTCAGACGCACAGCTGCCAGAGCATCACCAGGGTCTTTTATCTCTGCAGAGGGGAGGTAAGGAGCAGAGGCTATGGCAGCCTCTTTCTCATGGTATGGGGGGGTGGAGGTGACTGTTTCTGCTCTTCATCGCACCTGCTCACCACAATCTAGGGTCTTTATATTCACCAGTGGCACCTGTAAATACTTTTTGGACACCCCATGTCATATAAAAAGTGTTTATTTTCACTATAGTTAGGTCTGGGTCTGTGAGATCAGCTGAGATGGAGCCCTGGAATCCCCACAGTGACGGATGCTGTACTTAAGAGTTATCACCACCTTGGTATTACGAGTAGGGTAGAGAGTGGGTAAGTGGACAAGATAAGATGAGCAAGGGATCTAAAATTTTCTATCAAGAACTAAAAAGAATGTTAACCATAGGATTTCCCTCAAAAATGTCACAGGCTTAAATGGGAAAGATTAATTTTGGGCTTTCAATCTGGAGACAATAGATTAGATTTTCTGGGGAGAAAGGGCCAATGCACACCGTAAATTCTCTGAGGATACCATGTCAGCCAAAGGTTCAACCCTCCTGCTTGAATGAATTTGAAATAGAGACAAAAAGTAGACTTGTGGATGCCAGGCTTGTGGGTAGGAGGAATGGAGAATAGCTGTTTAATGGGTGATAGACTGAATTGTACACTAAAATAGGATGATAAATTTAATCTTATATGTGTTTTAGCACAGTAATTTTTTTCTTAAATCTGCAATTGAAATAATAGCTAAATGTATGGATGGCATAGAATATGTGTTCAGTAAGTGTCTGGTTGTTTATCTGTTCTATTCCCTTTTGTTATATACAAAATGGGGATGATACTATTACTTTATTGGCTTGTATTTCATAGGGTTGTCTGAGGGAGTCAGTGAGTATGGGACATGCAGACTGTCATTCATTGGACAGTTCCTTACCCAGAACCTACCTGTAATGGTTGATACATTGTGTCAACTTGAGAAGTTTAACTTAAGTGAATCAGCAGGAGGTCAGGGTTCTTTTTTTTTTTTTTTTTGTCTTTTTGAGACGGGGTCTCCCTTTGCAGTTCAGGCTGGCCTTGAGCTCACTTTGTAGCCCAGGCTGGTCTTGAATTTGTGACAATCCTCCCACTTCAGCCTCCCAAGTGCTGACATTACAGGTGTGTGCCACCATGCTCGGCCAGGGTTCTTATTTTGTAAACATCCTCATCCTGTACAAGAGGAGGGCATGGAGATTGTGTGAATGCTACACCTATGCTGGGGGGTAGCCTGCTTACAGTATAAGGGAGGAAAAGAGGCTTGTTCCCTGACTTTTACTCTTGTTGCTTTTGCTGTGTTTTGCTGCCTTGAACTGTTGCCCCTGTGCCCTGTGCCACCCTGCTTTGGAGCCAGCTGATTACAGACTGAAACCTCTACAAACTGTGAGCTAAATAAGCTTTTCCTTCCTTAGTTTTGGGCATCAGGTATTTTGTCTCAGCAATAAGAGAAGACTAAGACACTACCAATTGTCAGGCCTTTTTCTATAAGTAGGAGGTACTATGAGAAACAACTTTATATTGCAGGAGTCTGTCCTGATGTACAACTCACTACCCTCACTCATTATTCGAGAGCCTAGTGAAGGCCTTCAGATATCCAGCATGTGCCCCTAGCAGTTCTTAGCTTCTAGTTCAGGCGCTTTTCTGGTAGAGGTGTGGTTCCATTGTTCAATTTATGCAAAAGAGTCAGGAGGAAAGAACCACCAAAGGTCACAGGAATGTAACACTTCTTCCCCAAATACTCTCCTCTTTCATTTTTAAACTCCTTTAAATGTCAGCAGTCTCAGAAATTAGAAAGGATGGAATAGATTGCAGACATGTCTCAGGTGTGTACAACTGAGACACATATGTATCTTATTAAATGTTTTAATAATATTTAAAGGCATTTTCATTTACCTTGTTGGAAGGACTTTTGAAAATTTATATATAAACCCAACCTTTATGTAATGGAACAAGTGCTCCCAAGAGCATGAAGAATAATGTTTACCAAGGGCGGTCGCTGAATCAAACCAGTAAAGAAACAGATTTAAATTATTCATGAGAACAAAAATAAAAGTCCTAATTCTCTTTGTAGGCATTTCCCACTTAACCTTTATAGAATTCTGATATGCAGTATGTTAGACTGGTGGAGTAGCCCTGACTGTTGTAGCTCATGTGCCTTTTAAAAGCCTGAAAAACAAATCCCCAAAGTTAGAAAATTACACAGCATGCTCTGTGTTCCTGAAGACAGACATTATTTTTAGGAATAATTCCTCACTTGTCTTCTTGCTCCTTGAAAGAGACTAAAAACGTCCACCTAGCCTCCCAATTCCATATTTCTTTGAAGTTGCTTTCATTGAATCATAAAATCCCTACTCTCTCCTTCTTTTTTTCAAGAGGCTTTAATTTGCAGTCCTTTCAGCTTCATTTTTTTTTTCTAAATGCAACACTTTCCCCATTATGGTGTAGCTTTGAAAGAGACAGGTTATTAAGAGCACCCAAAAGGAGGGGCTGAGATGGATAGTCTGATCACCTAGGAAAAGGGAACTAGGGAACACCACCACTGCAGCTGAAGCACAGGTTAATGACTAACCAAGACCGCTAAGGCAGGGGATCCTGGCTGAAAACCACACTCTAGTCCCCAAACCATTCATATGAAGTTTCTGTGCATTCTGTTGGCAGGTAACTAGAAAATTCTAGTCAAAAAAATTAATATTAACCAGGGAAAACACTCTGAAAGCTTAATAATACCTTTGGGCAGATACACAAATAACCCAAAAAACCTTTTTACTCTAGGAAGTTAGGTGGTAATAAATTTTCAGCATTTCCTTAAAACAAGCGCGTACAACTCACCACAAGCTTACCGAATGCAGTTATGGGCCGAGGCATTGTTCCAGGAGGGAAACAAAAAAAACTTGGCTCTACTCATATAGGGGTCAAGCTGGGAGGATGGCAGAGGAAGGCAATAAGCAAAAACTTCATTAAAATCAACTGTACACACCCTAACTTTTAGCAATCTACCTCTGGAATTGTTCTAATGATGCCTCTCCTGGCCAAAAGCACACAAATCGAACATGCTCAGATTACTTCTATGGCATTCTGATACAGAACTGACAGTCCTGTTCCCAGTCTAAATGCCTCAGTCCTAAACAAATGGCTGTTTGTAACAAGGAGGGAAGCTTGAGGCATACCTCCTTTGAAATGGCATTTTCTTCACTGGAGAAGAACACCAGGCATGCCAAAAGTATTCTCAGGGGAGGTAGTTGGAGCTTTTAAAAAATCAGCAGTCACTAGAGAGAACAAGAGGCGTTAATACTTAAAATAGCAGGGCCAGCACAGATATGAAAAGCATAATCAAAATTTAATTTCTCTTAGGCATTATTCTCAAATTCACAGAAATCCAAGGTTTTAATATTCTTCCCCTGATGCATCATGTGCATTTTCTCTCCTACATAGATACTGGCCTCCTTTACACCTTACAGTGTTTTTCAGAGTTTTGGTTTGGTCCTAAAGTGATTTGCTGGTTTGTCCATCTTGCTGCAGTCCTGGTAAAACAGTAAAAATCCAAGGTTTGTTTTTTGTTTGTTTGTTTTTGATTTTTGGGTTACTCGGGATTGAATCCAGAGCTTTTACATTGAACTACATCCCTAAACCATTTTTTAATTTTTAATTTTGAGATAGGGTCTTGCTAAGTCATTAAGTTGCTCAGGCTAGGCTCAAACTTTCAATGCTCTGGCTTTAGTTGCCGGAGTACTGAGATTACAGGCACAGACCACCACACCTGGCTTCCTGGTGAGTTTAATAAGACATCCCCATAAACTGTGCAGAACTGAGGGGCAGCTTGATAATCCAGTTCCTTGTAAAGATCATTGAATCTTTTCTCATCCTATAATTCAGTCCTCTTTCCAAAATGGCCAGTAAACAAAACCAATCTCAAAGTGTCAGTATGCTTTCTTATAAAGTAATATTCAAAACAGACAAATAGTTTCATTTTAATTTAAATAGAATTTCATGGGTAAGCCAGGCTTCCTGCAGAAATATCAAGTCTAACTGGAAATCAAACCCTTCCATTCCACCCTGTCTGACATCTGAATATTTAATGTGGATAAAAAACTTAAATGTCTAACAATAAGCTATGGCTACCTGTTGGGATGGGAACCAGTTCTGATAGTAAATATGCTATCTTCACCTTCCATACAAAGAGTAGTTAATGAATCATTTGAAAAACTGCCCACAAACTGATTAAGTCAGATTTATCTTCTGATTAAATGCATAAGTAGTAGCCAATGGCTCAATTCCTGTAAATGTAAGTACTGTATAGTTAAAAAATGCCTGGCTAGTATCTCAGAGTGTGAGCAAACTCTTCGAGATTTAGCCGAAACATGCAAACCCATCTCTAAATTTAAGTTTTACATGTACACTTGTTAATATTTTCAGAAATCTATTTCATGTGTACTTGTTTTTCAGCACAGCTGGGGTGGGGACAAGGAGGAGAGTTAAGGGTGGGAGAGGGAGTTCGCACCATACATAGAAAATTCTGTGTCAGGCAACCTTCTCTCTTTTTATTTTTTAAAAGGAATTGTATAATGCCAATAGCTCTTCCAATTGTCAAAAGAGGGGATATTTGGGGCATTCTGAAGCTAAAGATGTTGAGTGAAATAAAACAGTTCTCAGCACGTCATTGTATTTGTAAGCGGCCATGGGAAAATTATAACCATAGACAATTGACACCTCCTCAGAGTCTATCTATACATTCATCAGTGAAAAGATCCTGAACATCATCTGGTAGGCAATTTGTAAATTTGAAAATTACTTTATCACACTTGAAACTATAAAGTTTCCCCTTCCCTTTCCCTGCCTTTCTTTCTTTGGTTTTCATTCTGTGTTTCCTTCTTTTTTTTTAAGAGAAAATATTAGAGAATTTTAACCCTCAAACTATCTATAAAAGCAGATTGAACACAATTCCCCTTGGGAATTTTCTGAGAAGGTAGAATAGGCAGGAATAAAAGTAAATTTCAGCATGCAAGTATTTGTGAGAACTCAGACCCGGTTTGGCAGAAGTGTGTCCTTGAATTCCTTGTGAGCAGTGTGTTTACATAGAAAAGAGTACTTCAAGATTTGCAATTGTCAAGCTTTTAAGTGCAAGGAAATGGTCTTTCTCATTATCAGTGGAAACAAACTGGTATAACCTTTCTGTATTATATGTTCCTATTCTTGGACCCAATGATCTATTCTGAAACTCAGAAAAGAACCCAAAATTCTGTAGACCAAAAGTGCCTGATGGGAGTGGCTGATAGTTAAATAACTTACTGTTAACACTCTACAATTGTTAAAATTATGTTTATAATCGGTTGTTATACGAAATTGTGAACAATGTATAAAAATAAGTAAAATAAAAGACTGGTTATCTCAATTATAGAAATATATACAAAGTAGGAGGAAAAAATAAAAATGCTAACAACCAATGGTAGGATTACAATAGGTGATGGTTTTACTTGTCTCCATCATTATTTTCGGACTTTTTGTCTTGTTTTTACAGTGAGAGTATGACTCTTTTACAACCTGAAAGGAAGTTACTTAACAAGAAAGAAAATGTCAAGTCCTTCACACCACTTTGGAGCCACAGTATTAAAAACATTCTTTCTCCTCTTGAGTCATCCCGCAGGATTGGATCTCTCCGCGGCCACTCTGTGTTTGCTCTTACATTAGAGGACACATAGGAGCCCAAATGAATAAAAATCACACCTCACATACTAGCCTCTGGTTCAGGCTCCCTTTCCCTAAATCTCTGTGAATTAGCAAGGTTACAATCTTAAGTCAGTCTTATCAACTGGCAGCAACCTCACGAGGACAGCTAGGAGAGAAGATGATGTATAAGAAAACCATTCTCTGGATCAGGGAATGGAAAGTACTGATCTGTTCTACAAGCTCCTGCTGACAAACTCTGATACTATGAACATTCTGCACTTGGACAAAAGCTCCCACTTTTCTTAATTACATGGTTTGAGCAGGAGCCTCCTTTCAGGATCTGCCCAATCACACAACAGCCATTATTTTCCCAACTGCAGCTGCCAAAATTTCTCTGATCTCTGTTCTGTGCTCCATCTTCAGGGACATCTTGTGAATGTATGACACAGCCAGGCAGCATTCCACACCATGCTTTCTAAGCCTCTTGTCCCCACCCTGCTTTTCCTGCATACAGAGATTCTGCTAACACATTATTTATTAAAAATTTCACGACCAAGAAGCAAAGTAGGGAGACAAAGAAAATCACAATTATCAGAGTATTTCTGTCTGCTCCGAGGTAAATTCGTTATTATGACAATGAACTAATATTCTCTGTCCTTTGTGTGATGGGTTTGCCTCTGTGTTATGGCCACTGAATCTAACAATTCCTTGGATTCTCTTTTTAACATTGCTAGGAAAATGAGTGTCAAATTGTAGCCTCTGTATATAAAGAACATAGGACCTCACTGGAAACTTTTTTTTTAAAGAAATATGAACTTTACGCCTGAATTTATATTTTATTTCCTTAATTGTCCCTCACTTTGATTTCCTCATTATTCTTCTTTTTTAATCTACCACATATATGTTCTATTTTGCCTCATAAAATAGAATTTTAGACTATAACAGAATGAACAAGTTAGTATTTTTGTCTTTGCCTTTCTCAAAATCTGCTTTTGAAGCTTCACTAACCGGGAAAGTCAAACAGGAATTTTTAAAATCCAGAAATAAGACTCTGCACAATACATAGTAAAATTTAAAAAATATTATCAAGCTGTATAATATGTAATTCTGATAGGTCTTTTAATTTACTATATCCCTGACAATAACTTAGACGTAATATGTGTATATGAAACTAAGGTACTGAAAAGTTTACTTCTTGGAGTAGGATACCTTATCCTTTCAGATCAGATACAAAGAAACTTTTACTTGATAAACTCTTCAAGTTCTTGATACATTCTTTTTATATCCAAAATTTGCTTTTTTAAACAGAAAAAGACTAACGTTTGGAATCATCTATTGTCAAACTAGAGTAACCTCAAATTTATCTAGTTACCATCATATTTTAAAGCAAGTTATGAGCCAAATTTAATGATGATGGTATGTTTCATCTGAACAGGTCCTTCCCACAACTGAAGAGAGCCTGTAAGAGGAAAAGAAACACAAAGGAACAAAAGCCTATCTAAGTTCCATAACATGTGTCAGTTCCTTTGATGGGCCAGAAACCATTACGTTAAGTGCCAGAAATATGAGAGAAGGGTTCCTGCCTTCAAGGAAGTAAATCAATAAGCAAATGAGTAAGTAGTATATGATGTTATAAATGTAGTAATGGAGAAGTATTTCTAAAGTGCCTAGCAAAGATAATGCCCAGAACATGGAACTCCTGTTCTAATGCTGATTTAAAAGTGCTTTTGGTTTACACAGGAAAATGTTTTGGCAAGAAATTACCATTAACTACCAACAAAGCTACCAATATAAGCAATAAGCACATAATAATGGTGGTGGGTGTCTTTATGTACACCACTTCATTTACATTTCACACAGCTTTGCAAAGTGGGCATTGTCACCTCCTCTGTTTACAGATTTGAAAGTGTGGTCAATTTACACACAATGATGGAGAAATGAGGCTTCAGGCAGAATCCACTAACAGCTAGGAAACAAATCTGATCCAAGTCTGAAACCAAATTTTAAGCCCTTTCTTTCTCTCTTTCTTTCTTTCTTTCTTTCTGTACTGGGAATTGAACATAGGACCTTGTGCTTGCCAGGCAGGCACTGTGCAGTTAAGCTATATCCCTGGCTCTTTTAGCCCTTTCTTAAACCCTGAATCCGAGAAAAAATTCTATCAGCATAAAATACCACTCCATAGTCTCAGAAAAAGTAAATCATCAAATCTGATTTAAACCATCTAGCTAGTGTATCTGCTATAATTTATGAAATACTGGCAGATAAATTCATGCTACAGGAAGATCTTAATTCAAAATTCTACATGGTGGAAGACACCATGGTATAAGAAAGAAGACAGTTTGGAGTTGATGTGACCTGCATTTGAAAACTCTAGCCTTAAGCTTGGTTTAGCTGTTTAAGAATCTCTGAAATTTAATTTAAATTTACTTTTCTGAAAGATGTGAGCAATTCTATCTGCCTTGTAAGGATTTAAAACAACAAATTTAAGGCATATTGTAGTAAATATACACTCACTCATCTTGTCCACATCACGACACACTGGAGATATGTATCCAATAAAATATGCTGCGGGTTGACTAATCTAAGAGCTGGTAAGGTTTAATCTTGGAATTTAATTTCTGACAGAAAAGAACACTTAAGGTTACTACCTATGCCAGCAGCTATTTCCTTCATGTTCACAATGCTTCACAAACCTTCACTAGTAAGTTCTCGCAATAATATTAGACAGGAAAATACATGCCAAAGAAGGAAGGGTAAAGTGAACTTTAAAGAACAAGTAACAAACATACCATTTTTTGATACTTAGAAACATAATTTTGATACTTAGAAACATAGTATTCTTTGTCCTTTCAAAAAACCCTCCACAGAGCTTCACCAAACAAGATGGTAAGAATTCACCAATGGTTGTTATATTGCATATTGGTCTAATTTTTTAAAAGTACTTTTTATTTCTTTAATGGTTTGATCAATCTTGCATTCTTACATGTAGTAATCTGAGCAACTTTGTTGAAGATAACAATATGTAATATAACAACCACTGTTAATTCCTATCATTTTGTTTTGAAACCCTGTATCATTTTTACTGTTTTTGCTTTGTTTTGTTTTTGTCTATGTTGTTGTTATTTTATTTTTTTAAATTCTCTTTATAATAAAAATCTCCCCCACAGTGAATGGTTAAAGTTTGATACTGCAAATGTAAATCATCACAGTCACTACTGTTTCTGATTTCTCACAAGGAAAACCCGCATATTTTCAAGGAAAATTTCTGAACCCTGCCACAGTGCACGCCATATACTGACAATAGGGTCCACTTCTGGCTTCCACAGGGATCTGCTCAGGATGGAAGGGCAGGGGTTATTCTTCTTCTACCTTTCACCTGGCCTGCTCTTACTTCGTGTGGACACTGAGAAACAGCTGCACTGACAGAATGTGCAGCAAGAGCCTCTTTCAGGGCACAGTCAGAAAGGCGTAAAGGGAAATACAGAGATAACACAGTGAATGTTATTCCCCAGAAGCAATGAGACTAACCTTTACAAAGCCCTAACAAAACCCTTAATTACAAAGCAAGAATTCATTAAATGACAAGCTAGACTCAAGGGTTTTGCAAGCACATTCACTCTCATCGCCCCATTTAATCTTCCTGAAGAGCTTCAGAGCTGGGTGGGGTTCTCCCTTGCTACCAACTGCATTTTACATATAAGCAAACTAAGGGTTAAAAAGCACACAGAAGGTGAAGGTGGGACCTGAAATGATGGCTCCCACCCTTGACATTCATCTTCTTCCTTGACCTACCGTAAGTTCCGTAAAGCGATAAAAAGCACGTTCTGGGCAGTATCCTCCCGCAGCCTTCCGCAGGGGCAGTAACAAACCAGGGCACCCTGCGCGCTCCCTTGCCACGCCGCACAAGCGCTCCCCTGGGCCAGAACGCTTGTCTCTTTCCGCCCCCAGTCCTAACGTGCCCTCCTAAGTCCTCCTCGCAGCTCTCTGGTACCCACTTCACAGCACTGAAACTCTCCAGCTTCCCATCTTTCTTTGTAACTGGACTGTGAACTTCTAGAGGACAGGGCCCAGGGCCGATTCATCTGCAATCCCGCGGACTAGGTGCAGAGTTGGTACAGAGTACGGCACCACCTTTTGTTGCTAGTACAAATGAATGAATGGATCACTCTCTTAAGTCTTCACCCGCTTTCCAAAGCCAAATCTACTTGCTGCGCTGTTTCCTACTACTCTGCTCTTACCATAAAGCTTTCTCTTGTCTCTCTTCTTCAAAACTAGTTTAAAAACAGAAGCCCTTTATCCTTCTAAGGCAATACTGACCTTTTCATTATTGTCTCCCTCAACTGCTCTCAAACTGTCCCAAACAACTGCATTTATAAGGTCAGTGTCCTTCCACTTTCTGGTTAAGGCTATCTTTACAGCTTCTGTTTGTGCATCTCTACATTCCTCCCACCTTTGCCCTTTTCTGCTTCAGGCCTAAGCTCACACTTCATTTTCAAGTCTGGAAGTGTGTAGTACCCTCCTGAGGCTAAGAGCCCCACAGAACATTTCCACCTGTGAACGTTGCTGCAGGTCGCACAAATAAACAAATAAATAGCCACGTAATTATTTGTTATTCATTTAGTTAGAATACATTCAAATATTTATTAAGTATCTATTGCACAGCACAACAGTTAAGAAAATAGGCACTGGTGTCTGTCTGCCCAGGCTTAAACTCATGTTTAGCTGTGCGATCTTAGACAAATTACTTAACTCTGTCTCAGCTTTCTTAGTACAACATGGGGCATGTTGGAAGAGTTGATAGGGTTCATAAGAATGTGGCAAAGATTAAATGTATTATTATTATTAATTAATTGAATTCCATGGCACTTGCTCTCTGTCCTCGAAGACTTCAGTGCTGGGAGGTTAGTAGACAGATTTGTAAACAAAGTTCCAAAATGCCATGAGGCAAGGGCCATAATAATGCGACACCTTCTGAGGTACGTTCCTTCCTTGTCTTTGCATATGTGAAATACTTCTGCAAATGCTTCTCTCACCACCATCTAACTAACCCTTCCATTTTGCAAAACTCCCTGGAGCTTATTCCCTCACCCCACAGAGCATCAGGTACTCCTGTTTCTCCTCTGTCCTGGTACTCCCCCCTTCACCCTGAGTCCCCTCCTACTTGCCTGTCTCTCTACTGACTGGGGAGCTCCTTAAGCGGACAGCCTGAATTGTTCGGCTTCTTGTTCCCAGCACGCAGTACACAGAAATAATTCGACCCATGCCTGCTGCATGAATCAGTGATCAGAGGCAGGTGCAGGGTGCTAGGAGACTCTAGAGGGAGAGAACACAGTGACATAGGAAGATGCTCATTTTTCCCACCCTATCAGGCTCTGGAAATGCTGAGGAACATGTGGTTGTTTATTTTAAAGTCATTTTCTTAAGTCTTTTCTTTATTCCTTCTGTTCTGTTTATTTTTGACAAGTGGAAGCATCAAGATCAAAACAAATGTGAGCTAGTGGCCAATGGGTTCAAATAAATTCTGGGAGAATCACAATCCTGCCCTGCCACTAACCATGAGACAGAAAATTATCTAGGGCTTCACCCAGAGCTCTGCACAAAAAGCGTGTGGCAAATGCTTGGAAATCATTATATTCTTACTTGTGTTTGATGGAGGCTTCTGTTTTGCTTTTAATGTAAATTTATGTGTACATCATGCTAGCAAAAACAAAGTGGCTTTGGGATAAGTATAAACTATCTCTCAAAATTTTCATTCAATTTTATGGAATAGTATGAACAAAGGTGAGAAGAGATGGAACACATTAAAGATTTATTATCTATGTTCTAATACTAACAATTTCCAGTTGCTAACACTGGAGCATCAAGTAGATTTATTTATAATTCCAGTTAGTGCTAAGTTCTTCCTTGAATATTTGTGACCTATGAAAATAATTAAAGCATTCCTTCCCCTCACTCCACATTCAAAAGTAAATACTCTAACTCTCACAAGAAAGAACTGAACTCCAAGGCTTCACAAGATTTCAGACACGAAGCCCTTTTATCATTTGCCTTTCTTCACAGAGCCTCAGGCCTCGAAGGGCCTACGACCCTGGGACAGAGGACGGAGACAACACCGCTCTGTGATAAAGACTGGCTGTTTCAGCCTCCATCACACTGCTCTGGAGCAAATCCAATCGCATTGTCCTTTGGCATTCGCAATCCTTTTTGAGGTGATATACCCCTGGCTTTCAGATTATCTGCTCTCCTTTTTGGAAGCTGTGGAATAGGAAGTAGCTCTCATATTTCAATTCTAATCTTCTCTCCCTATGAGCCCCGAATAAACGACCAGTATCTGAAATGCGTACCCTATGTGGACTAAACCCTCTCAAACCCTTCTTTATGAATTGTGTGCCACGTACCAGAACCTAAACTGGGATCTTCATATGTGCTAATTTAATTAATCATCTAAACAAGCCTAAGAGGAAGGAATTAGTAAGCCCCATTTCACAGACAAGAAAACCAAGGCTCCAACAAGTTAATGACTTTATCAAGGCCACAAATAATAAGCAGGGAAAGAAATAAAAACCCGTTTTTTTTTGCGCTCTAAAGTTAATCCTCTTAATCAGTAGAATGCTCTTGTGAAAAATGAAGACTCTTATGATACCTTCTAGGTTCAGGCTCCCACAGGGAGCTATCAAATCTCACAGGCTTACTTGACATGATGTTCTGGCCAACCCCATTCTTAGGTGAAAGATTGGTCAGGCCCTTTTCCTGATCTTCCTATAACACTTATCCCATATTACAGACTAACACAGGAAATAGGATCGAGCCATTGCTTCACAGGCTGGGACCTCTGGCTTCTTAATTAATTCTCTCTGTTTGGTTTTCCTGAGGCCCAAGCCATTTCAACCCAATTATTCAGTTTCTTGCCACTGATTCTAGGGATGATTGCCTCGCTCCTAATGTAGGTCAGACAAACTTGTCATCCCAGGAGCTGGACATATGAAACTACTTCTCAGAACAAGAGCAGTATGAAGTAGAAGCAAGACATTGGCTGATGGCTGAATTATTGTGACCTCACTGGGTGTCCACAAATAAGTAACTGCTCACTAGTGTCACTCTATAAGCCAATATCTCTTATTTTCAAAACAGCGTTTCATTATGAGAAATTATAAAGCATCACATAATACACAATATCTGCTAGTGTCTACATACTCGCTTTATTGTCTGTCTCCCCCCCCTAAAAAGCTCCACAAAGGCAGAGACTTGCTTTAGTTACCACTGTCACCTCTAGCGCTCAGAGCAGTGTCTGCACTATAGTAGGCACTCAGCAAATATTTGAAGGAGGGACATGAATTAATATTATATAATAATGAAGGTGATATTCATTACTATTTTCTATGCCAAGCACTATTTTAAGTCCTAACATTTACTGGTCCACTAAATCCTTACAACAACCCTTGTTTACAGATAAAGAAATTGAGGTATATGGAGTAGAAGTGATTAGTCCAAGGCCATAACTGGTAATGTCAGGATTTGAACTCACTCCATCTAAATAAAAAACCCCTATTAGTAATCATTAGGTTAACTGTCTTTCATTAGTCTCTACCTTTCAGGGGATGAATAATACAAAGTGGTAGAGAAGGCATGGGTTTTTAGAGTCAAACTAGGCTTTGAATTCCAAGTCTTATATTTCCTACCTATGTGACCTTATGCAATTTCTTTAAACTACCTGATATTCTTTCTTCAAAATGGTAATAAAAGTACCTATTTCCCAGAGTTGTTGTGAGGTTTAATGAGATAACCTAAGTGAAGATTTTTTCTGCAAAGCCTGACACATACACTACAATGGGTTGCTATTACTGTGATGTATCACTGTTAACTGTGGTACAGAGAACAAGGGACATAAAGGAGTCTAAAAGAAAGAGGAATTACTGAAGAATTAGAGGTGAGTCATGGTGACCACACAAAATCTCATGTAAACAGACAGTCTCAAAATCTTTAGCTCAGAGTTACAGAATTGTGGCTGTGCACAGTATTGTCAATACTTGTCTTCATGGCCGAGGGGCTTTGAGTGCAATATCCCACTCATAGGCTGGATAGATAGCGTCTGATGGAAACATCTTAGGGGCAGCCCAACCAACATTCAACTACATACATGATTCAGTAGACAATTGATTACTTGGCATCCACTAGGTGCCAGGCAAAGAGATAAGCTCAGTCTTGATTGTTGAAGGCAGTGATAAAACAGAGACAAATCAACAACTGATTACACAAGGCGGAAGATCAATGATGGAAGCATGCTGGCAATGGTTGCAGAGAAGGCTCTAGCTCAGAGCAAGTGAGAGAACCAGCACTGGGTGAGATATGAGCCTATCTGTCATATGAAACCAGGGGAGCAGAGAGGAATAATGGCGGAGGCTGAGGGATCTGTCCGTACATTGGAAAGGAACAGCACGGTCGAGTTCTACAGCGGGTCACAAGTGCAAGGCACAGAAAGACAGGACAGGAGGCTGGAAAGGAGAGCAGAGTCAGGTCACTTATGTCCAAGGCCCTGTTTCAACTGTGTGCCTCTAGCAAATATATTTATTTTTCAGAGAGAGAGAGAGAGAGAGAGAGAGAGAGACAGAGAGACAGAGACACATAGAGAGAGGGAGACAGAGCGAAAGAGACAGAGGGACAGAGACAGAGAATACATGTTTTAAAGGTTTACTGCCAGATTTTCTTTAGGTATCTATTTTCTTCCTGAACAGATCATGGGTATTTTTAGCAGTAGTGTAGTGTATCTCTATCTCATGACACTGTTCCCCTTTTGCGCTTTAAAGTCATTTTAAATCCCACTCTGTTCAGCATATGTTACTCTCCCTCTCCAGCACAGTATCCTGAATAACTTGGTAAATATTTGCTGAAGTGCGCTGGATTCGTCCAGTAGCTTCAGCATACATTAGCAATGTCCCAACAGACGAGGCTAGGGCCCAGGGGTGGGAGGAGCTAAAAGGATGACTTTCACAGTAGCCTGGCCTCAGTAAACTTGAGATTGCAGTGATGCAAATGAGCCATGTATATGAAAATGATACACATACCCCAGAAGATGTAGGGCGCTGCATTCTTCCCGCACGGGGCCTGGAAGGTGGCGGGAATCTGAGTGCCGCTTCTCAGAGCACTCGCTTCTCAGAGCACTCACCAGAGACGCAGCTTGCTGCGGGCAGAAGACTATGTGCTCTTTCCTACTAACCCCCACAGACCACCAAAGAGTAAGTCTTAGTATTTATCAAACAGATACTTAATCTTCACAACTCTGAGTGGCTGTGAATCATTCTGCAAGTGCGTGCCGAGACTCAGAGGCCCGTGTGGTTCGCTTGAGGTTGTAAAAGCAGCGAGCGGTATAATAAAAGTAACAACAGTGACAATTATTATCTTCCTTTCTAAGGGGGCCCACCCTCCGTTTATCATTTTCCATTGTTTCTGCCACATGAATCTCTTTTCAGTGCCTTTGGGCTGTGTGTGGGGTGGGACCCAGGACCTGACCCCTGCCGTTCTACTGCTTCTCTTTTCACACTGAGATGAAAATGTTCTCTCTGGCTGAATGGAACTTGACGTTTACAGTGTGCCTTCTTGAACTCTTGTTGGCTTTCCTCTGCTGCCAGTTTCAAGAACTACAAAATGCACGGAATGGCTGTAGGACAGATGGTCCTGCCCACATTGCAGGTAAAATCATCCATGCAGCTAGGCACAGCGAAACTGTAACGCAATTCTTTAGCACAAAGGCTTATCAGTGTTCTCCTCACTCCATCTTCCATCTGCTGGTAAGAATTACTCCAAGTCCAATTCAGCAATCTTTGTTAACTACCTACTACGTGTCATGCACTTTGATCAGTATTTCCAAAGTACAGTTCATGATATAAAATGCCCTGCACCTATTTATTTCTTGTTGTGATTACATCACACTTAAACCCAAGGGTAGCTAGTAAATCCTTAAAAGTAGAGACCAAGTCATCTTTACAGAGGAAAACAGTGCTAACACAAAGTAGACACTATAATACACTGTCATGGAATTGAATAAATATTCACAATATGTTTTGGGATCAGACCGATCCGTATTCAAATTAAATTCTGGTGTAAAAATTAGTGGCTTTGTAACCCCAGTTCCTCTTGAAACCTAGGTTAGCTCATCCACAGAACAGGAGAATGAACATTTACCTTTTAAGGTTATTCTAAAAATTAAAATGGGTGGTATTTCTAGTGCCTGGTCCACAGGAAGAACTAAAGAAATGAGAGCTGGTCATTCTTACTACTTCCTGCTATCATTGTTACTATTTTGAAGGTTTAACTAGGTAATGCAGTCAAGGAATGAGGTTTGCTAGTTTAAAAAATCTGGTTCATAGGAAGCCCCACAATGTGCAGCAGACATCTGTAGCTTTCAGATTTAGAACATATTAAATCTAGAAGAGTCATAAGTCACCCTTTCTTTAA
Source organism: Dinomys branickii (assembly GCA_004027595.1). Lineage (NCBI taxonomy): Eukaryota > Metazoa > Chordata > Mammalia > Rodentia > Dinomyidae > Dinomys > Dinomys branickii. The sequence continues at coordinate 103,907 of PVLD010003728.1, forward strand.
TAATCTGGAAGACATAAGAAATCTTATAGACATCTGAAAAAAGTTGACTTATTTTGCTTTTGGATATGACAATGATAAGATATCCTATCTTGAATAGCATTTGTCAAACTTTCCAATCATTATCCACTCAAGTAAAAAAAATAGTAAATACACTTTATACAGTAATGTCACACCATGACTCAGAACACAAGTAACTTACAAAAAGGTTTTATTAAATAATACCCATAGAAAGTACCATCTACTACTATCTTCTATTTCATTCCATTGTATCATTCTGTACAGTGTTTTAAGTTTTTAAAAATGCTAGTCAAGACTCACTAAAATAATTACAAGCAAAACTAGAAGCTAGTAAATATAGTAATCTTGTTACCCTGTCCATGAGAGTGTATCAAGGATATAAGTCAACTGATACACTCTCATTAAGCCATGAAATTGTATTAATTCTACTTTATACACTAAGAAACTAAAACTCAGACAGATCAGATGACTGGCGCTAAAAAGACTTCCAAAGTTGATGATAGATCCAACATTCACAAGTCTTCTAAATTCTGTAGTTCAGGTTCTTTAAAACACAAACAAAGAGGCCACCAAAACCACATTATGTTAGTACTCACTCAGTTCAGTAAACACTGAGTACCTACTAAGTACCAGACATTGAAATAAGAAAGCATTTGATATGATGTGTATTCTCCAGGACTAACAGATAACCAAGTAAAATCTAACTCAAAAAGATTAGGGTACTTGGTATATGCAGTTGCCAGTCTGCAGTGGGTACTTTTTTATATTGGAGGAAATAAGTCTATTCCCCTTCCTCCCTCATCCTGTCTCTGGCCACACATTATGCTTCAAAATGAACACTGGGTACCTAGTGGTGAGGAAATGCAGTGTACTTTCCTCTGATTATACCCTTCTTTACAGTCTGAAATAAGTTGATGTTTTTCTTCCTACTCTAGTACTGCTACTTTCTAGCACTGCTTGAAAAGCGGTGATCAGTGTGACTTTACCCATGAACACCAGTATCATAGCATCAGCTTGTGACCAGAAGGTCATTCCTCCTAAATAACCAGTACCTTTCCTTTTTTCCCCACAAAATGTAATTTTTGGCCAAGGTGAACACGTTCACAAATAGTCTGGGGTGATGACTTCTGATATGGTCGAACTTGTAAACTTTGAAAAGTGGCTAAAGTTTACTTTCATTTAAAAGGGGTAAAAAGTATCTGCTCTAAGTACATTCAGGAGTTCATACTGACACCACAGGGCAAAAATTAACGCTAAGGGAATACAAGAGATGGCTTCTATGGTCACAGACTCTCAGTGGTCACAGATTTTAGAGGGAGACAGGTTGAAGCTGTAGAATGCAAACCTGCTTCTCTGTTCTTGTAACCTACTAGTTTGATTGGTTAAGATTACATGAACTAAAAGGCCATGTCTCAAAAATGTACGAACTGGACCTATGTTTAAGAGTTCTTACTATTGCTCTTCTAACCTCAAAATATTTTTTTTTCTCATGAAAAATCTGGTTCCAGAAAAAGAAAGATTTGAGGTTCAAGTATTGACTCACACATAGATAAATTTTCAATTTTTAGTAATACAAACACCTGTATAGCAAGAAAGACCTACAAATATGCACCTGCTTCCTACCCTGCCCACTTGCTCAAATCACTAATTCAACCATCTCTTTTTGGCCCTTCACTGATAGATGTAAGAAGTTTTTCTTTTTCTTTTCTTCTTTTATTTTCTGTCTTTCTTTAATGTACTGAGCATTTGAACCTAGGACCTTCACATTGAGTTACATACCCAGTCCTGGTTTTTATTTTTGAGATAAGATCTTGCTAAATGGCCCAGGTTGGGCTTGAATTTTCAATCTTCCTGCCCCAGCCTCCCAAAGTGTTGGGATTACAGGTGTGTGCCACCATGCCTGGTCATAAATGAGAATTTTCTAGGTTAAAATATAGAGAAACTTGTTCTGTACTATCTACTCTCCAAAATGAAGCCCCCCCCGCCCCATTTCCACGTTTTGGTGCTGGGATTGAATCCAGGACCTCATACATTCTAGGCAAGTGCTCTACCACTGAGCTCAAGCCCCCATTTTTAACAAGCATATCTCTGCCCATACACATTCTAAAAATCAACTAAATTTTTAAAGAGTGCTTGTATACTTTATATAAAAACCTTAGAAGATTCCTGGTGAAGTCTGGAAGTAGATTCATGTCCAAAGAGAAAAGTTCTACTGTCTATTTTATAGTGATTTTGTTTTAAAGGAAAAGTATAAAGCCTACAAAGTGGGATTTGTGATGACCAGATCAACTTATAACCCCTTTCCCTAGTTTTAAGGATTACACCAAAGACATGACTTCCCTTCACAACTGTTCCATGATCATATGAGGTAGAATTAAAAACTTGTAACACTAAAACAGTGTTCTAAGATTATATTCTCAGTTTAAGGCCTCAACTTCTTCAGGAACTACTTGTATTATTTCTCCATCCTCACTGGTAACAGTTCAGACGTGTGTGAACTTATTGTATCTATACATTTACCCCTTCAAAGCCTCAGAGACTTAGAAAAAAGGCACAAAATTAGGTTTGGCTTAACACTTGTCCTTCCCAAGTGTGTGTGTAGTCAATGACTATATCAAGGTTTTTGTGGATCTCTCTGTCTGCCTGTCTGTCTGTCTCTCTCCTCCATCCTCCTTCACTTCCCCTTGCAGCAGGAGGGTAACATCAAGGGCCAGCATTCTGCTCACATCTTGCACACATCTTTAGTCAATCCGATCACTTTTAGAGCTGTTTTTACTGCCAAAGCCATCCATCATCCTGCCTCACTAAGCAGAAGAAAACTGAACACGTTAGAAAAATCTCATTAAGCCATTTTTTGCCTCAATCTCTTCAACACTCCTTGAGAAATAGAACTTCAAAACTCAGCCTATTGGGAAAACAAGGGGGAACAGAGGAAAAAGACTCACATGGGTAAGGCGGGAAATAGCTTCAAAGTAAGTTGGTTTCTGGGTAAAAGTAAAATAACTCATAAGTTACAATATGTATTTTAAATAGCAAAGATTAGACAATATCAATTAAGCTCAACCAAGTTTTATTTTCCTTCTGGCTGACTTCTAAATATCCTAATAGGCTTTTTCATAAAATTTTTTAAAAGCACAGGTTAAAATTAATTTGATCTTTACCAGTTCTCTCTTCTGACTAAATCTCAAGTTAATTCTAATTTCAAAGGAGATCATGGATGTGCCCTGAAACACCCCAGGAGGATATGCAGAAAACTAAATAAAGTCACACAGTTGCAGGGAATAACTCAGGGCTGTGTGTCAGACCCCTTGAGTGCTGGTAAGAGGATGGAGACTGTGAGGGTGGCACACAATGTCACTTCCCAGGACATCTGGCATGAGCAGATGGACTTCTTCTTGGGGAGGGTATTTGCCAAGACACAGAAAGACTGACAGACTGAGAGACCTAATGTCCTCTATGAACTTCCAATTTTTCAGAACCTATATGTGAATGGTACCTTCAAATAGTGTTTCTCATGCAATCCTCACAGAAACCCTATCAAGCATTATCATCCCATGTTAAAGATGAAAAAAAGAAAAAATTGGGTTCAGAAAGTTGAAATACTCCATACACGATCCATCAATTATTAACTGGAAGCATCAGGAACTAACTAACAACTATTTAGCTCTGAAGTCCTTTGTACTTTACAGTTTCTTAAGATGAAGAACGATCTTCCCAGAGCCTTGCTTATACCCTTGAGGACACTGTAGCAAGGTTAGAATAGGGCTCCTGGTTCCGCAGCCTCCGAGCTGGCCTTGCCAACGAAGTCATGCAAATAGAGCTGTTCCTGTAGAAATGACACTACTTTTCCAACATGTGCACAAGTACCTCAAACAAGCTTTTGGTTTTATCTGCATGCTAGCCCTCTACATTCTTATCATAATAACTAGGTCGATTTCAAAACTGGAAATTTTTCCATTAGAAAGGCGATTAAAATATAATCAAGTTAGAAAGTTATCCTCCCCCAATGCCACCTAAAACAGAACAACTCCAAAATAAAACCAATTTACATATTTTAGTCCAAATTAGAAAGTAAAAGCTAACGATTTCCTTTTAATATCCTGAATAATAAATGCACACTTACATAAAGCTTTCTTTGGGGAACGATTACTATGAGGACAACTTTCCCAATATTATTCATAAATATCATTTTTGTTTTAGTGTTACAGTAAGACTCCAGTCTTGTGGGAATTGTACTATCTGTACTCAGTGCATCAGCAGAGATAATTAATGTTGAAGACATGTACAATATCCAAAATTTTAGATGTGTGGTTGGCTGTATTGCAAAAAGAAACCAAAGAAAGGATGAGTCAAATCTGGTCAAAGTCACAAATTGCAGGGACTTAGTCGTTTACTCCATTCTAAGCGAGCACTTTCCTAATGAAAGTTCCATTAGTAAAGGTCTCAAGTTCTCAGCCTTTCCACCGCAGACTTTAAAACAGCACCTAGTGCTAAAGTTTGTCATCAGAGCTGCTGTTTACTATTGCTGCATTTTCAAAGTGGACACTTGGAAAAAAAGAAGTTAAACCCAGCCTACTATTTTTCACGTATAAATCAGAAAGCAAAACTTTAAAAGTGTTACATTCCCAGCTTAGTAAAACAGACTACTTCTAGAGCCATTATTGGCACATGTCACAGCACACCAGGGGTCACAGCTGTTTATATCCTACTCCCAACAAGTACACAGGACTACACAGACATGTATTACAAATTAACTGTGCTTGCCCACAGGTATTCCCAAAGGGTCACTATCAGCTCAGGCACTCCTGAATGTAACAGGAAAAGATATTCAAAGGGGCATTTCTATCAGAAGCAAGGCATTAATATTTCTGTAAAATTAACAGGTTCCAGCCAAGTTTCACGGGCAGCTGACTAAATGACAAGTTCCTTCCAACTGTCCAAGTTACTTTTTCCTGAGAGTGAACATCTGGTTACATGGAACCTTACAGACAAAAAATATTGTTACCTTTTGCAGCTGCTAAGATTACTACAAATACAAAAGGAAAAACCCATATTTAAATGATCTGATAGACCTTCCTTCAGAATCTGATACCAGCCTCACTGTGTAATGTGTAACCTTCACCTTGACTCTATCTTTCATTGTGGGACTTATCTTCGTCATGTTTTTCTATCACTGCTGAAAGAAAAAGAAATGATGACCTTGAATTTCAAGTTTCAAAGAAATGCACATAGTAAGCCCTTGACAAACACATCTTTAAACACCACCAAGTGAGAGTCACACTCTACTAGGAACGCTGTTGGCAAAACGACTTCAAGAGCTTCAAGTCATAAGAGAATACAACAACAGCGAATAAGTGATTCAAAGGACAGGATTCAATGCCGTGAAATGCAGACAGAGGAAATCTCCACGCTGTGGTGTGTTTTTCAGAATTTGCCATTATGGCTGAAATTGTTTCTCTGTTTTCTCATATTCAAAAAAAAGAACCCAACTTGCTATAACAGTGTTAATTACTTTAAAATGCATCACTGAAAAATTGAACTCAGTTTTAAATGGTATTTTCAAACCAAGAGTCTAGAGGAAGTTATTTTCCAGAGAGATCTATGATATAAAATTTTTTTTGAATTAAAAAAAATCCCATATGCTAATCTTTGCGTTTTACTTTTATGGCTAAAAATAAGGCTCCCCCCAAAAAAAATCCTCCAAAGAACAAAAAGGCAAATACAGCAATTACATTAGCCTTAACCTTCTCAACCAAAATGTGTTTAAGGTTCCTTTATGGCTCTCAGTGTTTTTGTTCCTTGTAGAGAGGGACCTTTACTGAAGAGGAAAGTATCTCTGGTGTTAGCCACCACAAGAATCCCAATAATGAGCCTTGTAGAGCAAAAATGATCAGTTCTAAAATGGTCTGGACAAAGGCTGACTCTCAGGGTTGGGGTGGGGGAAAGAGATGTGGGGACCATGAACCTATTAAGAGACAACCTATTAACCGACACCGCATACTTTATTTCATAATGAATGTACAAAGAACCACATAAATATCACCATTAAACAGAGTGGATGTAAACATCAAAAGGAAGATTGCTGATTGATTGCTTTATTTCTTGTCCTTTTATAACAATTTCATTTCCAAAGTGTTTTATTCCTAACAGTGATGCTCTTTACAATAGTAAAGCTATTGTGAACACACTGGCTGGGTAATTAATGAAGTAAACAATAAACAAGATGGCTCATCTCTATGCCCCCAGCTAACATCCCAAACGGGATATAATTAGAGGTGTGAACAAGCAAGTAAGGAAGTAACGGATCTGTAAAGTCAAGGTTCTGGGAAATTACAGGGCGTCCTGCACTGCACCAGTTCGGATTTATCACTCATTACCTCTTTCACCAGGAAAGAACAGACCCACATGTTGGTGTCCCTCGCCACTCTCGTCCTCAGCCCTTTGCTTTTCATTGCTAGAGGGCTGATTTAAGACAATCGCTGCTTGTGACAACTTACACCCATTCACCCACAGGTCACTTTCTTTTTTTCCTTTAGAAAACCACTGACTTATAAACGTCTTCAATCCTTAAAATAAGCTGAGATTTCAAAGTTGCAAGGGTTCCAACATACGTAGACACACTCATAAAAGCTTAAAAAAAACCCAGGATGTTAACATAGCCACCTCATCTCCTTGCTTTTAGCTATGGTAGTATGATCAAATGCCCCCAGTGAACCCTAGCTCTTCTCCCACATACACATACAAGCACATTTTAATTTGAACCCAACCCCTGATTCAAAGGGCAGCTTTTAGGACGTGCACATTTATAATTCCTCAAGTGGCAGCTACAGAAAGGTGCCCTGTTACTAATGGAAATCTGTAGGATATGGGTTATATACATTTTTTATGTATATTTGATATTTCATATTTTTGTAGTAAGAGGATCCTTGGAGTTATGAAGAAAAGAAGCTACTTCTCACAGGAAGCAGCTCGGTTTTGCTTTCTTTCCATCTAGAGGTACACATACACTTATAAGTGAGCGTGTATGCACAGTGGGTGACACCAAATACAGAAAACCTAAGACAGGCAGGAATTCAGCAGTGCACACTTACAGTGACACACAATCTAGCTTCCTTTTTTTTCTCTCACACACACACTTGTCACGTATCCTTCAAATGGATGGGAATGGACGGTAGGTAATAAAGGCTGACTTTACTTCCAAAAGGGGAACTGACCAATTCTGTACAATGTGACTCATCAACTAGTAAATAGTAAGATAAAAGCTTAAGAATGTTCATGTCCATTCTCACCCCCAAACTCCCAATGACATTGGGAAAAAAATACTGCATTGCAGCACTTGGCAGCGCATACTCCTATATCTAGCATCTGCTGGCCCGCTCACCAAAAAATGTACACATTAAATTTCCAGCAATAAATTAAGTTCCTGGTGGTCACATATCACTGGAACTGATGAAGGAATTTGTCAAGGCCAAAAAACTTCTGTCCATATATTATGACCTCTATCGAGACTGCCATTCCTTACTTGAGTACACATAATTTCTTTCTCTTTTTAATTAACATAAGGTATTAAAATGTCAAGGGCTAAATGAGGTAGCATATCTCTTCATGGAAGAAATTGTATTTTGTCTCCATACAGGAAGAGAATCCACCCACAATAAGAAAGTAAGTGCAAAGGGAGAAAAAAATCAAACCAGAGAAAAGGACGTGCACTGAGGGAACCCTTTCATTGTTCATAGTCACGCTAACTTGAGAAAAATACTTCAATTCATCCAAAAATCCTTTTAGAGATTCAGAACACACAGATAGCACCACCTATGCAACAATTTCTAGATACAAAATTTCAAATACATATTCCCAACAGAAATCCTAAATTTAAAATATCTGAAGTCTAGCATGCCTCAAATCCTCTTTGCAAGACCAAGTTTGAGACTAAGGACATGCGTGCAGTTCATTTTCTTTCCTTGCTTTATAAAATATATCCTACTGTTGCTTCACCGCAACCTTCCCATCCTCCATAACAAAACCCTGATATTTAAGGGACTGAAGAAGGGCTACAGGGAGAGAAAAAGTTTGAAGGCTTTGTGCAAACTATCAAGCAGGAGCAGGCCCGTCCATGTCTGGCCAGAAAGGTGACTGGAATGTGTGGCAGTTGGTAATGAATGGGGCTAAGAGCCAAATGAATGTCTGGTTGTTAGTTTAAAAAAATGAAATATTAAAATAATCTTGTACATTAATGACTATGAAAGTGATTTTTTAGCTACTTTCCCACCTATATTCATTTGACTCTTTCAAGAATTACATAGCAAATAATTTAGCCATTGTATTACTATGAGATATACTGATCATTAAAAGTGTTACAGTCACGTTTGTTTTATTTTTGGAGACATATTTCCAGTCAGGTTTCTACTTCTCAGTAAATGAACATTCAGCCCGTGCTTCCATAAGGGCACACCTTCACATGCAGGTAGTAGGCATTAATTTTTTTTTTAAGACAAAGAAGCAAGAAAGGTCAGCAGCAGAATCACGTGTCTTTTTTTACAACCCAAGCCAAGATGACAGTTCTTATGGAAATTATTTTCTCCTAAGTAAAAACTGTCAGAAAATACTCACAATAAAGGAAACTCTACTAGAGAAAAACCAAATTATTCTATTTTTAAAAGGTGATATATATTGATTCACTCAGCATGAGAACAAGGTTCAAGGATAGAACAAAAATACAAGTTTATTTGTTTTTACCTCAAGAATCAAAACAAAATATTAAAGACCCTTGGTAGTAACACAAAACAAAAAGAAGCATCTGGAAGGAAGAAAGGATGGTGGGGTAGGTGGAGCGATTCATAAAAGGGAAAGTAAAATTTAAGAGTACTTTCAAGAAATCCAATTATATTTCTTAACCTTGTAATATATTTCAGTATTTTTTTTTATCATCTCATTTTGGGGCTTAAAATTAGCTATGTGATTATATATTTATTTTGTCCCCCAGGAAGAAACTGTAACAGATCACTATTTCAGTTATTTTTACGTCCTATTCACCCAAGCAATATATTTCTCGGTCCTTCTGGTACCCACCATCATGGGAAAAGGACACGACTAGGAAAGCACACTATGAGAGAGAAAAAGCAAGAGATGCCTGTCACCCAGCGCACGCGCGAGTTCCAGACGTTCAGAGACACTAGGAAAAAAAATCAGTTTTTCCACTCAGTTTTATGCCAACTTCGGAGCCAGGAGCAGATACCCATGGAAAGCAATGATTGTGAAGGTGCAGTCTGAAGGATCCTGTGGCTGAAGGGGTGGGGAGCAAAAGGAAGCAAAGTGCTAGAATCGAGCAATTCCTTTATTATTTTTTAAAGCAATCTCTACTTGGGATATAAAATGAGAGATACAGTGAACTCCTCAGAACTACAGCACCAACATCTGATTTAGTAAAAATATCAGCATCACTTAACATGAAATCATTGCTAAGGAGAAATCTTTTCTGCTTATATTTTTCCTATGAATATTTGCTGGAAATTTCTAAGAAATCGTTTGTAGAACCTATCAGCTGTGGGAGTTCACTATTATGCTTCCGTCAACTTCATTCAATATAATTTACATTTTTTTTCAAATGGCCTCACAGGATTCCTTGAGATTTTTAGCACGTACAATTTCACAGCAGGGAAAGGGGGAAAAAGGGAAAAAAAAAGCCAGATTCCCCACCTTCCCTTCCCCCTCTCCTTCTCTCTCCTTCTCTCTATCTCTCTCTGCTCCTTCCCTCCCTCCCTCCCTCCCTCTCTTTTTTAAACAAACAAACAAACAAAAAGAAAACCAGGGGAGACGGAACAGATGCTTAAAAATAGGTTTCTAAAAATCACTGTAAACCAGAGTTAGAAATGTAATTAACACCTATTTATAAAGAATAATCCAAGTTGGACTGACCACAAAGAACAGCAAAGATAATCGTGGTCCCCCCTTTATACTGTTTGCAGTGTGTTCTCGTGATAGCCACCTGCTCCCTACTCGGCTTCTCCTCTGTTCGTTTCCCCGGCAACCTTTCATTGGGTTTTCCTCCCAGCTATCGCTTTCAGCTGGGCTGCTCGGTCTAATCTTATTTGTTTTACACCCATCAAAACAAGCAGCCAGACAAAGGCAATCCTCTAAGAATGGGAAAAAGACCACAGCTTTGTTATAACATCTATGCAGAGCAAAAAGTCCTCCTCAGGCTTCTCTAGCGAGATGGACATGAATTTACAGCCTTTTCCCATACCCACCCCAAAACCCCATAAACGCTATTGCTGTTGAAATTCAAAGTCAAAGTGGGCACTCGTGGCATCTGATCATGCCATTTTGTGCCATATCTTCAGGGTCAACATCAGGCGACAGGAGAGGCACGCAAGGAGTTTCCTTGCTTCCTTTTTTTTTTTCCAGAAAGACATGATGCTATAAATAGATTTACTACTTGGCAGAAAGGTTTTCCACTTTCCCATCCACATCCAAAAGTCCTGTTTCACAATTGCATCTGCTCCTACTGAATCTTACCTCCTCCACCCCTCATTCCTAGCCTTCCCCATCACTCCTAGCAGGAGACTGAAAAAGAGATGTGCCTTTAACTTTAATAGTCGTGTAATTCCACTGAAGGCTCACAGAGGCAGTGGACACGCCAGCCAACAGTGACGGTCACATTGTGATTGTCAAAAAGGACACCAATCTTGCTTGGTCAAAATGTGTGTTAGATGGAAAAGGCAGTGTGTGTGCCTGTGTGCATGCAATGCCATTATACTTGGTAGTGGATTCTGGTTTTCAGAAAAGAAAAATACTAAATAAACATACACAAATGATCACCACAGTGATTTACAATGCACAGTCCACCATCCTCACACACACACACACACACACACACACACACACACGGCTGGAACCTCCACGCTGCCTTCCTCGTTTCACTTACCATCTTCAAGCCATTCCACTCCATCTGTGATCAGAAGAAGATGGACCCTAACACAGTGTGTCAAAAGCGGAAAAGAAACGTTATGTAAAAGCTGACATTCCTTCTTACAGAGCTGCTGCCCAGAGAAGGAAGCAACAACTCAACACGCCAGGCTCCGCTACACATACAAGCCGCCTCCTCTTTTTTATGAGGTCATGACAGGAAACTCTTTGAAATACAAGATGCAGCATTTACTGAAGCCCAAATAAATCACACTCTTTGCCGTTTTGACTGCGCAGTCCCCTGAAACACAACTGCCCATCTCAGTGTGCAACATTCAGGCAGTACCTCTGGAGGTTTAAATCTCCAGCATAGAAATGGAGAGATTCGTAACCCCGCTGCATTCACCCAGCCCCACAAAACCCAGGCATGTAGACAAACCCCTTCTCTCTTACCAAAAGAAAACGTTCCTTTTGCCATGATGGTCTCAAGTAATATAATCTTTTTCAACAAACCAGCAATTATTTCAGCCCACCCCCACCCTCCGTCTTTATGTTGAAGGGAAACTGACAACGAGCTGTTAAAAATGACACTCTATCTCCCCACTGTTTTTCAATAAAAGGACCTACCTGCATTCTACACAAAAGATGTAGTAAATGCAAGATCCAAACAACAACAGAGAACTAAACTCTTGTGCAAGCGTAAGACTGGTCAAGGTGTAGATGCTTGTCTTCCCTCCATCAACACAAACAACAGATTATAAATCTAGTCATACCTACCATCACCATTCTTATTGGCAAATATTGGGTCTTGCAGAGCTTCGACTCTTCTCTTAAAATTGGCAAAGGTTTCAGAATATAATTTTAAATGACTGCTATTGTTATATATTTTTAAAGATCCACAAAACACATGCGATGACTGTAAAGTAAATCAATTATTTGAGGGGGCGGGGGAGAGAAAGAAAAAAAAAGAAAGAAGAGGAGCAGTGAGCTGAAACCCTCCGATCCTAGGACGTAGATAAGAACAACTGAGCAGAGCCTTGCTGAAATTGGCTGGAAGCTTCCCCTTTCTACATCCATTTATGGGACCATCTGTCAGCAGAAGCCAGAATCTGATTGGCTGGGGAAACGAAGGGAGGCGTTGCAACATCAGGTGCTATTTAAATTAGCTACTGCCAGATTGGCGATGTTAATGATTTGGTGACCTCTACAACAACAGAGACCAGATTTCTGAACTGCTTCTTGTGTCTGGTAATTAAGGCCCGGCTGAAGCAACAACAGCCACACTTGTATTTTTACCTTCTCCTTCCTCCCAGCTTAAAAGTACTGTAACAACTGCAGGTCACTGGAAGCTTGCAAATCTTAACAGTGGGAGTGTCCTTCCTTTCTCCAGTCCTGAGGGATGCAGATTCCACCCCTCTGATGGAGCTTTTCCAGCGCTGAATATTTTCAACCACCTTATCTTTCTCGACAGTTGCTTTCTAGCGAAATGCATATTTAATGACCTGCCTCTAGGCTTAAAGATACAACAAAAGCACTTTAATGTGCTAATACCTCTACATTTTAACTTTATTATTTCCCAATATTGCTGATTTTTTAGTAATGCTCCTTCTGCAGCTAACATGGCCAGCATTGCTAAAGTATGCAAGTTTGAGATTAAGCTTGTTCTGTGAACTAGGTTCACACAAGTTTGCCTCAGAAAACTACTTCCCAATAAACAAAAAAGAAAAAAAAATCTGGAAGGAAGGAGGCAGCTGTCAGCCTCTACCTTTCTGCCTTCTGTTTGAGCTTTTCAAAACAGAGAATGATGAATGATTTATTTAAATGAATTTATTTCTCAACTTGGTTAGGGGCATGATCTGAATTTTTAAAAATCACTAAAACATATTCTCCCTCTGCTTTCCTTACCATTCTGAAGGTAAAATATGCTTCTGAAATAAAACAGCTTCATTTCATTACCTGTGTTCATCTTATTTAACTAAGCCAGTGATTTTGTTCTGTCCTTTACATAATGCCTTTTTTCTTTTGGTCTCTTCAAAGATTTGCTGAGAGATGTTTAGCAAGTGTGCGGTAAGGTATATAGTTTATCTGTTGATGCTATATATTTCATAGCCTCGATGCTATCAAGCTTTACTTATCAAGCAATATTTATAAAAGAAATATTTTTTTGTTCTGGTCTCAGTCTTTAAAGTGACTTACCTGAGAAGTTTATGCCTCATATCTATGCAAAAGGCTAATTTATCACGATTTATTTGTTTCTCAATAAAAACACAGACTTAACAAATATCACCAAAATTTGATATAACCTTTGGCTCAAGTTGACAGTAAAATAGAACTAGGAGAGTAGGAACACAGGCTGAAAAACGTGCCATTTTCCTGGGCTCAAAGATTAAGAATAAAAGTGTTTGTGACAGAGCATTAGAAAAGAAAATAACCTTTACATTCTTAAAGATTAAAACTATTCTAAGTTACTATTTTGTGAACACACATAAATAAACATGCATGTGTATAAACCCTTTAAAAATAGATATACCATAACACAGTGCACATTGCAGATATTACACGAACTACTAGTCTTAAATAGAAGTGCAGCTATTAGAAATGAAAAGACATGGCATATAAAAGCAAAAATGTTAAAACTATAATCCCTTACAGGAATTAGGTACACTGTTAAAATAATTTCTTTATAAAGTGTCCCATGAGTTATAGCAGTACTATATAATATGTTAAGTGTGGACTAAGGATGAATTCACCGGTAGTGTTTTAAATGACTCAACAGGGTAAATAACATGTATCCCAAATCAACAACAAAAACTGAGTGCAATTTCACTAATATCAAAATATTGTGAAAAGTAAATAGTAATATAATGCTGACAAACATGTAAATTAAAATAGTTCACTTGGAACAAAATATGTATTTGTTATTCTCTGAAGGTTATAAAAGACGGAATTTCCAAAAATTTTTTTTCTCCCATTCTTACTAACCTCAGCACACTTGGTAAGCCTACATCAACATAAGGTATAGCAAGAGATATTTAGGCCACTTTTCCGAAATAGTAACTGTATATTGCAACATAAATAATTAGCTGGTTTTGCCAGGATAAAGAAATCCATGCACTTTGTGTATTGATCACTTCTCCAAAAACCTCCACTCTAAAGTCTTTCAACAGAATCCTCAAACAAATGCACAAATGTCCTCAGAGGCCTTTTCTCTAAAGACAAAGACAGAATCCTATTGTTGGGAAAAGTCAACCTTATTATCGCATTTCCAATAGTACTATTCATCTTTCAGAGCGAGGGGATGACCACGACATCAGTGGTGTGACATTTGTAAAGCAACAGATTCTCAATATGTTATCTCAAGAATCAGGCAGGTGAGTCTCCCAGTCACACAGGATTTTTTTTTCCGTTACAATCCTCCACCACCACAGAAAGACACTTGTCTCACTCAAGCAGCTAAGGCAACCTAAAAATGATATCCCAGAGCTTTGGGGTTGCCAGAGCCGCTGTATTCCTCTTACCATAAATGAGCAGTTTCTTGATTCATTAATAACAATTTCCCTTAAAAGAAGTAATCTCATATCAGCCAGCCCCTTGCCACCATGCACACATCCCAAAGGTTGCAGATATCTCAGCATCAGTTGCCGGCAGCCAGCTTTCCCACACAGAGTCCAGATGGACTGTACCAGAAGCCAATTCAGCGTTAATAACTACCTACTCCGCGCAGTGGAGAAGCCTTACGTGGCACAATGGGTTAGGAAACAGCAGCCGGCTGAAACTGCAAATAAAAAAAAAGACAACCAAATTCTCCAAAAGCACCGAAAGGAAGAACAGAAATGAAAGCATGAGTTGTATTTCCTTGACTTCCACGAGGGGGAAAAAAAGAATCCTTTATAAACATAGGGAAAAAATGAAGAGGGGGGAAAAACAGATGCTGCCCAGAAAAAAGTGACAAAATATTACCTCATTATTTAACAAAGCAGCATTAAGCGTCCTGCTGATTTCAAACATCTTGCCACAGATTTTGTTTTAAGAGAAACAGAGAGAATCTTTTGCAAAGCACTCCGTCTGCAAAGGGTAGTTCAATTTTCTTGCATGCCACGGAACAGTCAATATATTATATCCCTAGAGTTCGCACATTAAAACCTTTAGTCAGTGAGCTGAGTTTTCCTCTTATCTCACACACGGTAGACTCCTGTTATACGTACTGCTCTCTTTGCAAGAGCAGCCTACCCCAAACATGGCTGGTGTTGAAACTACTCTTTAAAGTAACAGTTCACTATATAACCACCAGGTGGGTAGAGTGCACACATTCAAATGAATCATTTTAAAACACTGTTTTTCCTCCCCTTGGAAGAGCTTTTGAGTATTGGATGTGGCAAGAGAAACATCAGCATCCTAACAGGCAACACTGTCTCTTCCTGTATCTTGTATGCATGTATGAATAAATAAACACACGAAAAATATTATTCTCATGACTTAAAGCGATGAAGCAAAACAAAACAAAAACTAACAAACACTCCTAATAAGAATTATGAAAAATGAAACTCAAGCTTTGTTTTCATCAGCAATAATGAACAAGGAAAACACAATACACAGCAAGAGAAAAAACCAGAAGCCCCTTGAAAATATTTTCCTTTAGGAAAATGAGAAAAATATTCACACACATGATGAAAACCATATTTAAAAGTGTGCATGTGCATGAAGCCCACAAGATGGAGGCAAGAGTTTAAGGGTGCAACTTTTCCTCTGAGTAAAACATTAGGTGTATTTGATATGGTCGCTCCTGGTAGGAAATAATCAAAAGCCTAAAAGTAACGACACTGGAGAAAAAACACAAACATCTCTTTTAAAAACAGAATTATATGAACAGTTATAAATAAACACATCTCTACTCAAGGCTGTTCTGTTTCTCCAAGATCTGCCTTGAGGTACAACATTTCTGTTGTACACTGCTTTGGTTACATAGCTAACTTGGCATCTCATTTGTACCATTCTATTCCAATTAATCTACTCCGCTGCCACTAACAAAGAGAATGTCTCATGAAAGTGCCAAGTGATAAGAGGGAGATGTTAAAAGGATATACAACTTCCTGAATAAAAATAAATTATATCACTTATATTGATATATAGCCTCATTTTAAGGAGAATCTTACTGCTTATAAAGTATGCATGCACCATTCTGTGTTCCCATATACCTAAAGCTGAAACCAACACACAGTGACTTTGTTTTCTTGACTGGACAAATTTAAAACTCTGGAATTTCTACATCCCCTTGCAAACATAGATGTCAACATTAGTATTTCCCCAGCCCATGCATACAACACAACAGTGACTGTCTCCTTCATCTTTAAGACAAGTCTGTATCACTTAATACCATTTAACCTCCTTGCATATATTAAATTTCAAGTGACAATTTTTAACTGGGGAGTGAGAAGGAGGAGTTGCTCTCATCAAATTCTGGTTGTATGAAATAAGCTAATTTGTACACTCACCATATGTCTTAAACACTAATTAAAAAATGTCACTTTCTTTAAACATTAAAATGTAATCAGCCTAGTAAATAAAATATTCTCAAGTTTTCTTGCCTTGGTGATAATTTAGAGTGTTTAATTTTAAGGTAACCTCTTTATCTTGATTATCAAGGAAGACTTTTGATTTGAAAAGGGGAAAAGGAGATACTGAGGACTGAGGGGAGTGAGAAGAGAAAACCACTACTGTACATGGTTGCACAAAGGAAAATAAGATGAAGCGGGATTTTAAGGACCCATAGTCTTGTTACCCTAAGGCAAATTCAGCCAATCAATACCACCCATTGACAGTCTACCATCTGCCATGCTACCCACTGATGTGGCTAAACAGACCTGTTCCGTATGACTGTAGCCAGCTCATTTTCAGTCAATTAGGGCAGTTCCAGAGCATTCACGTGCAACAGCACAAAACTCCAAGTCAGACTGAGCTTCTCTTCACACCAGCCCCTCCGAGCACAGCTGCAGCCCTTTCTCTCCTGTTCCAGCTCTCTGGATTACCTCTTCTTGCCCCTCAATTGAATTAGCAAAATGAGGTGGGAAGGTAGAGCGAACAGACACACATATCCATACACATACAAATAGATTGTTGCTGGTCTTTCTACACTGTCATGCAGAAATCAGGAATTCCATATGCTCTGCCCTAATATGATTATGGCACACCATTTAAATAGTGTCATCAGTGAATGCGACCTGACATTTTCTCTCTTCCTTTGAGAAATAAACATAAACTGCTAGTATTTCTCTTTTTAGGGAAAATCCAATGAGTCTGCCCAGACAGTGCTATTTAAAGGCTTTTGATAAAATGTAAAGCTTAACTTTCTTTTGTTGAATTATGGTGTTGGTTTTGTCTTGTTTTTTATCTCCTCTGGAAACATTAATTTTATAGAAGAATGCAAACACTACAAAACAAGAAAGATGCACCAAATTGACATTAGGGAATCTTCACCACAGGAGCAGAAAGTCACTACTGAATGTTCTCTATATGTGACCTAAGTGATGCCTTTCTCTTTCCTAAGTAGTTTGTCTACTACAGACTGGGGAAAAGAACTAAAAACTGCTAATGTATGGGGAAATGTGACAAACTGATGTCTTATCTGTTTAGATTTCCAAGAGCTTTCTTGTATAGGTACACTGTGCTATGAGTAGATTCATGCTTGAGGTTTCCATTTTCTTCAAAAAACCCTCAGCATTGTGGTATAGCTGCAGCTGAAGGCAGAAGGTTTCTTTCCTGAATCAATGTACATTTGCTTTTTCAAATGTGCCTCTGACCACATTCTTAAGAGCGCTAGGATGTCTTTCTGGGAAAGAAAATGTAAAGGACAGGAAGATGGCCTTATTTACAAAATTCTCAAAAGATAAATACACATATATCCAAGGAATCATTGGTGGAGTAATTGGACTTTTCACTGACATACTCTTCACCATAGCTCATGCAAATTCTGCAGGGTCAATGTGAAAACACACAGAGATATCTGAAGATCCCTGTACTAAGAAATGTAGGGTCTTTTCCATGAACTCAGAAGAGATTTTACTAAAAGTAAAATCAAAACAAAAAAATTTAAACCTAATTTTAAATATAAACTTTTAAAATTTAAGTACATTAGGCAGATAAAGCATGGGATAGCTCTTCATATATTTAAAGGGTATGATGCTAAATTAGTTTAACACAGTTTTGAAAATAATCCAACATGGGGCTTAAAAAAATTCTAAACTCATTTATAGTTTTATAACTACCAATAAGGAATAGAAGTACTGCAAAAGGGAGGTACATCTATGGAAAGTGAAGAGGGGAGAAGGGGGAGAGAGCGGAGTAGATAAAATAAAGATGCAGTCGGATCCATAAAGTGAGACTAAAAAATACTCTTTCGCCAGGAGTCTACAATATGTATATCAAACACTGCAATGGGTACTTCACATGCAGAATCTCACCCAACATCACAGTAATGAAAATTGTTATATCTAAGCATGCTTCTAGAAAGGTGTTTTCCTTCTTTATTTAAAGTAAAATTTCTTCTCTAACAAGTCATAGAATAATATGTTTAGTAAATATGTGCTGAATGTATTAGAAAGATGGGCATACACTAGAAGAGAAAGAAAAGGGGGGGTGGAAGGCATGCTCGCTTTTTTCTCATGGAAAAGATGAAGATGCTTATTTGTAACACGTTTTAGCTAGGTATGTCCTTCAGATGTCTCATTTAATCTATCAAGTTGTAAATTCAGGGGGAGGGTTATGTACACACATCAACCTCCACGATACATGTAATCATTATGTACTGTAAACAGGAACTAATAAAAATACATTAATTTAAAAAATGAACAAAAATATTCAGAGTGGAGGAGAGACAAAGTATTACGCTAAAAAGCCAAAACTCTTACATGGTAAAATGAGTAACTGATTGAGCTCTCCAGCTCCATCCCTTCTTCCTCTTCCATACTGCGTACAACTCCTTTTATCAAGTAGCTGTTCAATAAACACTGGTTGAGTTAACTTCTATGTCCTCATTTAAAAGCAGCACTTTCTTATGGGAATTAATGAAGAACAACAGCCCCACTCATCAGCATGTCAAATATTAAGCAAAGTTCCATTTCATCTGATTAAACTAGGGCTCACTGAACAACTCCTTAGGGAAAATATGCTGGGCTCCGTAAGCCTTAGTTTTCTCAACTGTAAAATGGGCACAATAATTCTTTCCTTAATATTTGTTGCCAGAATTAAAACAAATAAAGGCTTGCTGGGGACAGCACTGCACATGGCAGCTATTACTATTAATATGAAATATAGCCATGAATAAATTAGTAACTGGCCTCAAGATAACTGAGTCTTTTGGGGGAAGGTAGGATACAAGGACTCTGAAAACAATTAGAGGATAATAAGACAATAGTAATTAACAAAGGCTGAATAGTTTGTTCCAATTCTAATAAAAAATGCTTGCTGAAGATAAATATTTATCTAGCCTTGTGGGCAGAGTTCAGGGCTAAGTTATTCGTGTGGATAATAAAAAGAAATAAAATAATATTCCCCATCCTCAAAGAGCTTACAGTCTAATTGGGAAGCAGCTTTACTTTTTTTATACATGAATCCTCATAGCATAAGGAAGAATGTGAAAGCATAGTATCAAAATTAGGTAGTATCAAAATTCGTTGAAGGTGAGAATGCCATCTGGAGTGACGTGGGACATTTCACGGGGGAAACTGCTTTTCAGGCTGGGTTTCAAAAAAAGAATCTGGCCAAGAAATTCAGGATAATTCAAATAAGAGCAAAGTGAGAGAGGAGGGCCGGCAAGAGATACTAACAGCCATCGCATTCTAGCCAGACCCCCCCAAGAGATTCTCTGAATATATTCTGACAGCTTCAATTTTATTTATAAGCAGGAATATTATGATGTGATTATTGTGAGGAGACAGATATTATTCAGTAAATAATCTATACCAAGAATAAGAATTAGTATTTACTGAGCATCCACTATGTGGCAAACACTGCACAAAGTGGTTGCCTATAAAGCGCATAATTCTGAGACTTTCAAAAAGAAAGCTAAATGTTAAAGAATTGAAGTGGTTTTCTAAAGATCATATAGCTAGTAAGAGGCAAACTTAGGCTTCCACCTATGCTAAATTTCAATCCACAGTTTTACTTTAACATATGATCTTATAATGAAAAGTGTAGATCTAAAGAAATTTAAGCATTCTCTGTTATTCTAGACAAACAAACATTTAGAGTAATGTCTTTGATACCTCCTGATAGACACTTGACACACAGACCAAAGCTTGGCCTGCAATTTCAGTATAATGCCACTAAGTGAGGACAGAACTCTGGTCCTATGAGAATTACAAAGGTGACATTTTGTCTGCTATTTTTATGTGCTAGTCCTTCTCTTATTAACACTGGAAGTAGATCAAAGAGGGCCTGATCTTCACATGGATGATGTTTCTACTAAAATACTTAAGACATTTATGTTCCCCAAACTTTCCTAAAGTTTATTTACAAAAAATTAAACTGTGAACGTAATTCTAAACTTCAATGACCTTAAAACAATTCTACTATAAAATGTAATTAGTAAATTATGATGAATGTTACTTTCATAAGGTACCATGCATGAGCTTGGAAGGTAGAAACATAGCTTCTAAACCTCAGCATGCAGACAATCAGCACCTGGTCAATAAAAGAACATAAATTATTGATTCTAATATTTTAGACAAGCTTTTGAACCAAATGCTGAGTGCACAAGTACTTTGCACTTTATGCACTAATACATTAACTTCCTTTTTCCTTAATGTTGGGTTTATATATAAGCCCTTTCCTGTGGTTGGTCATCAGCAGATGCACTAGATCAGCAAACCACAGCTGCTTTTCTCTCAGGGCCCAGTCACTTCCCCTCTGCCTTTTCCCAGGAACAGCCTGCCTTCATTAGAAACTTAGTGTACCTTTCCCATGTTTTTATAGCCCCCAAAGGTGCTCACTTTCTCTATGAGAGGTGGAGAAAAAACGTGAAGGACAAAAAGGGGCATGTTAGATACTGTCAGAAGAGGCAAGCCTCCACTTCTCCCTGTTTAGTTTCCCCTGCTCTGACTCTGAAGCTGGGGAATGATTTAACTACCTTTAAGTGGAAGAAGAAAGTTACACATTAGTGTTGAGTACCTCATCTGCCTCAGCAATGCCTTAGCAATGACAGCTTCAAGTTCAAAACACTTTCTTGAAAAAAAGATCATGTCTTTAATGAAGATGAGTACTTTTTAAAATGTGAGTCAATTTTTTTGAACAAAAATTTTAATATTACAATCCTAAAGCCTTCTCGGGTGCAAAAGCCTATTTCATACTAATCTTCCACTACAATATTGTGTGGTAACCCAAATAATGCTGGGATCTTACAAAATTTCAGTCCCTACAAAATACCTAGTCTTACTCTGAAAATTCACAAATGCATAACTTGAAAAAAATTTTAAAAATCAACATTAATCCTGGGTTATTACAGAAATTATACATACGTATCATTCTTTAGAAAGGGTCACTGATATTCACATCTCTAATCTAACTGTTCACTATTACCACCTTACTGAGAACAGTGACTAACTAAAATCACAGTATTTAATATCTACATCAGGATTTTACAAACCATGTTACATGTAACTTAAGGTTCCATGAACAGTTTAAAGGAAAACTATAAAAAAGAACTCTAGCTCCACCCTAAATTGGTACTTTCCAATTTTACTATTTGACACCTACCTTGCCTACCTTATTATCCACAAAATGGATCACAGGATAATCAAATTATCATCATATCTGATTGTTTTGACATTGAGAGTAAAAGGAGAATACTGTACCTGCTTAAAGTAGTTAGCCTTAAAAATCCCTATGGATGTAAATGTATATGCCACATGTTACATGTACAGTCAAAACTTTCACTTTAAGAATTTTAAACCTTTGTCATCTTCAAGGTTCATAACGCACATAATGTACAAACTCCTGTTTGAAACTTGCTCTTTATTGTTGTTAGTACATAGAAATGAAACAAAACACATAAGGGCTTAGCACGGCAATCTCAGTGGACATCTCCATTGTTAAAATTTTATCAAATAAGACTACACAACCTATGTGTACCAATTCCAATATATGGGCAGCTAAAAAGACAGGTTTTTACTACTGCGTCTTTGATATGGTATCAATAGCCAAAACGAGCTACTTACCTAAGATGAATTGTTACATGTTTCTAAATATTAGAGAACATACCTAACACAGTGGCCTTTTAACTAGATGACTGATTCCTGAACACTTGGTCAGCTCTAATATGTTTCAGTTTGTAAATAAGAACTTGTAAATTAGTAAACTTAACTTTCAATAAGGCTAACTCAGATTTTTTTCAGATGATCTTTAAGGGAAACCAAGCTTTTGAAGGAAATTTAAACATCTGTCTTAGGTGAAGAGCCAAGTTAGTACTATATTTCTCCTATTTCCAGTCTGGTCACCAGACTGACTTTAATAAAATGCAGACTTGGAGACAGTTGGCTAATGTCATTAAAACTATGCACTCACTTTTAAAAGTCATAGACCAGGACCTTGATCAAATCTAAAGATACTGTATGAACTTCAGAATCATCCTATTTAAAACAGGCACAATAATAATGGTTGTGAGAATTTAATATGACAGTCCATGTAAGGCAAGTATTATGGACTTTGACATACAAGTACACACCTAAAAATATTAACTATTTTTATATTATGTTGAAAAATATGAATTTATTTTTATCGGTAAAAAGTAGTCAAATATTATCAATTTCATATGGTTTAGCCTAGATTCTATAATTTTACTGTATAAAAATCCTTCCAAGACTGATCTATCTATCTATCTATCTATCTATCTATCTATCTATCTATCATCTTTTTTAAGACCGGGTCTCACTACATAATTCAGGCCTTGAACTCACTATGTAGTGTAGGCTAGCCTTAAACTTGAGGCAATCCTCCTGCCTCAGCCTCCCAAGTGCTGGGATTACAGGCATGCACCACCACACCTGGCTCCTCACGTCTTATATTCAGTCCAATTCAATTATTCAGTGGGACATTCAAGGCTTTTTACAAGCTGACTCTCATTTAAATTTCATGACTCCCCTACGGTAATCCCCTTCACATTATAGACAGCTCTAGACATGACAGTCTATTCCCCCATAACACTTGGCCCTTTACCCCATTACTTTGTCCCTTCTGATTCTTCCATCTGGCGTAGCTTCTCTTTCTGGAAAGTCATAATATCCTTCAGAGATTCAACCTCATTAAAAAAGTAGCTTCTTCATCATGTAAACTTTTATAGCAGCTTATTCCTCCATCCTCCACACAATGCATACCAGAGGGTTACCCCTCAACACACCCAGTTTTCAAAGTATCCAAAGGCAAGGACAGTTTTTTTTTTGTCTGTGTTTGCACTAGTAAGACCTCGTCTGCCATACTTGATGCTTTGCAAATATTTGCTGAAATAAAATGAATATATTCACATAGCAGCCTCAGATATGGACTTGCTCAGAAATACACGAAAAATAGATGGATCCCAAGGATGGCTCAAAAATTAGTTTTTAGTCTACTCTTCCATAAAATCATTTCTCTGATGTCTAAAAATTCTACCTAAGAAAAGTCTTCTCTCCCACTACAAATGTTCATGTGATTGAAACTAGAAACTCTGAAGTTGAAGTTGCTCTTTAAGACAAATCCATCAAGCTGAAGTGATAGCCTTTGAACAGAGACAATACTTTCCTGCTGGATGCTTTAAAGGGTGAAACCTTATTTAGTGAGGACAACATATGAGAGTTTACACATTAAATTTGTACTTTCATAGCTGGACTGGTCGTCAGTCATAGACAACTCCAGCAGGCCCGAGCAGGGTGGGAGGCATGGAAAAGGGGAAGGTCCTGCTGATATTATACCCTGGCGTGTGAGTTCATCATTGGCCCAATTTCCAACCGGGAGTCTAGGAAAACCCAGGAGGTGGAAATACTTAAAAGTATGTAACTCTAGAGGATTTATTTCTAAACATTTTTCTAACAAGCGTTGTTCTCCAAACAAAATCTTATGAAGTCCCAATATATACACAATTAAAACAAAGCTGCTCACCTGACTGGGGGGAGAGTGGGCCTCACTAAATGTTTTATCCGTACCCACACTGCTCTGGGGTAACCCAAAGAACTCAGCAACCAATAAGGAAACCAATCTGGGTTAGTCTAAATAATGTTGGAGAAAAGTGAACTGGGTGTTAGAAGACTTGGGCTCTAGAACCAGTGCTACTGTATAGTCTTGGGTAAGCTCCTCAGTATCACCACTGGATTTGAGCTGTGTCTATTAAATCCAATTGAAAGCATTGGCTAATTGCTATCCAAGGCCCCAAATGAAATGCCTCAGTTGCTGAGGCCTCCAAAACATCCAAGGTTATAGCACCTGTTTCTATCATATTTTTTACCTATCTTAAAGATTCACAACCTACCTTCTTTACTTACAGAAAGACAAAGTACATTGTACAGTGGGGATGCTCAAGCTCGGAAACACAGATTACACAAGTACCCAGACAGGGCTTGGAAAATAAACCTGGCATCTTGATCTTGTCCTGGATTATTATCATCAACATATACTTACCTCTAGTTTTAACAAATTCTATCTACCAAGCAAAGTGACCTTCCCCAAATTCCAATCCAATGGACTTGCTTCCTTGATTAATACCAGTCAACATCCACCCCTCCTCTGCTGACATTTTCATCGACTGGCCTGTGAAAAGGTACTTAGCGGACCTCTAACTAACCACACAAATTTTTGGGACACTGTTTCTTGACACAAATGTGGAGAGGTGCATATATATTTCTGCACATTATTCCCCTTACTAAGCTTGAGCTCTTTGAGGGAGGAACTCATATCTAATCCATAATAAATAGAATTTGAATAAATTAACAAATGCAACCTTTATTAGACAAAGCTTCCAAAGAGTTGCATTTCTTATTTTTAAGGTTCAGAAGCTATAGGTAGCTTTGCTTGTTTGCAATGTGCTGTTACATACTACTATTTACTGAGTACTTACCGTGTCAGGTACCACTTTTAGCTCTGTACTAACATTAACTCAACATCACATAATCCTATAAAGTAGGTAATATTATAGCTACCAATGCATTGACAGATGAGGAAAACTAAGGCAGACAAAAGGTTAAAAAACTATTATTTGACTGACAAAATTCACTTAACATTTACAGTATTTACTGTGTTATTTTTACAACCAACTGCGAGATATCTATCTATCTATCTATCTATCTATCTATCTACCTTATTTTTTTCACTGCTTTGAATTATGGGCCAACGAGAGAGACTGTGTGTTCTTCATCATTAGATGTCCCTTGAATATACAGCACAGAGTTACATTCAGTAAATATCTACTGAAAAGTATTGAAGACTGCTCTTAATATCTAGTAGTGGGGCTTTTTTTTTTTTTTTTTTTTTTTTTTTTTTTTTTTTTTTTTTTTTTTTTTTTTTTTTTTTTTTTTTTTTTTTTTTTTTTTTTTTTTTTTTTTTTTTTTTTTTTTTTTTTTTTTTTTTTTGTACCAGGAATCAAACTCAGGACTTTGCACTTGCCAAGCAGGCACTTGTGTCACTGAGCTATATCCCTGGCCCAGTAGTGGGGCTTTCTGTACCAAACACTTTCCTTCACTAATGCTTGAGAGAAGCAACCCTTCATTTTCTTGGTCTAATCTAGAATCGTTTGAGAGTGTAAAGATTGTATATTATTAATCACACAGGGACAACAGGCATAAACCAAGACCTTTGTCCAAGGCAAAGCAAGTCACATTACCTATGACAACTTCACCTCATATCCACTTATAGGTTTCAACAGAGAGAAAAAGGCAGAGGAGGTAGGTGTTTACTCTATCACAGGTTATTCAAGAGTCATTGGTTAAGATGTACTGGTATGGTCAACCTTGCCAAGAAACTCAGCATAGTAACGTATGGGGAGAAATTAGTCTTTTATAGAAAGAAAAATCATTATCCAGAAACTCCACTGATAGCCACATTTTAAAGAATGCCCTCTGGAATTCCATCCAGGGAAATATCACTTAGGAAATAAGAATACACATATATCTGTGTCTTTGCATGAGCTGTTCTCTCCATCTGGAACCCAATGTTGCATCTTCTGTTTGGTGAACACTTACTCATGCTTCACAGTTAAGTTCAAGTCTTACCTCCAGATAATTTATTCAGCAAATATTTATTGAGCACCTACTCTGTACCAGATACTGGGGATTCAAATTTGTGTGAAACAAGCACACAGAATTCCCTGGCTAGGAGTTTACACTGAAGTGGAAACAGACAATAAAGCTTTCCAGCATTTCCCCAAATAATGGTTCTCTATTTGAGCTCTCACAGAGCTTCTTCTTCATATTACTCTCTTCCTCATGGAATTGTGATAACTAAATTTTGGATCTACCATCCAGTGAAGACTGTAAATTGTTTGTTTGTTTGAGATAGAGTTTCTCATTGGCCTTCAACTGATGGGCTCAAGTGATCCTCTTCCTTCAGCTTCTTGAGAAACTGGGTATGTACAGTGTGCCCTGCTGCTGACTGCCAACTCTTTGAGGTCAAGGACATCTATATCCTCTATGCCAGTTTATCTAATTAAACAGAAATCTACATATTTTTCCTGTCATGAAGCCACACTGCTAATATTCCCTTGAGCTCCTAGTTTAATTTCTGAATATTTTGAAATTATCAAGTGGTCTCTTGGTAACTACAGTGTATTGTACTTAACCTGGAGTTAAGAAGTGCACCAAGGATATGACATGGTTTTTAGAAATTAAATTTACTGGTATATTTTAAAAATTTACTTCACAGTAATTTTATTCCTTTTCTTTAATAGAATGGTCAAATATGGAAGCAAATCCAGGTAAAGCTCACTCTTATTTATATTTTACTCTTATTTTTAAATTACAATAATTTTACTATTATGTTCTCAAGAAAGCCTCTGGGGAAAAAGGATTTTTACAGGACTTTTTAAAATTCATTGAAATACAACTTTTTAAAAAACTATTTATCTTATAATTGAAGAGACCACTCTGGTCAAATTCTACTCCAGGTACTAACTCTTCCTATTTATTTATTTAATGGAAAATAGGTAAAATACAATTTCATAACAAAATAATAGGATAATAACAATAGTCAATACATTACATGTGTTATCTTTAAAGTAGTTGCTCAGGGTACAAGTTATGAGCATAAAAATTTCTCCAATTGATATTAGCACAAACCCTTTTAGTGACCTAAGAAACACTAATAATATAACTGACTTGCATTTTTCCCTTTTTCCTACTGTCCTTTCTCCTTTCAAACATCCTAGACTTTTTTTCCTTTTGAACAATTTCTTCTCATTTTAAAATGTCTATAGTACCTTTTATACCTTATTTACTCTTAGTTTCTCACACTAGGGAGACAATATGTTTACACATATAAGTCTAAGTTATTTCATTTATGAGTATGGCCTCAAGTTATATCCATTTATCTATAAAAGTCTTGAGTTCATCATTCTTTATGGCTGAGTAATACAGCACTGCATAAAAAGACCACATCTTTTTATCCATTCATCAGTTGATGGGCATTTGGGTTCTTTCCATGACTTAGCTATTATAAATTGTGCTGCTATAAAAATGGGCGCTCATGTATTGCTGTGGTATGATGTTTTTAATTCTTCTGGGAAGATACCCAGAAGAGGAATAGCTGGGTGGAATGGGACCTCTAATCCTAGTTTTTTTTCGAGGAATCTCCACACTGATTTCCACAGTGGTTGCATGTACAGTCTACACTCCCACCAGCAGTGGAGAAGGGTTCCTTTTCCCCACAGACCTTCTAGCCTTTGTTACTGGTTGATTTCTTGATGATAGACATTTTTTCTCGAGTGAGACAGACCCTCAGTGTGGTTTTAATTTGCATTTCTTGAATGACCTGTCATTTGAACACGTTTTTGGTACATTTATTTGCCATTTGTATTTCTTCGTCTGAGAAGTGTGTATTCATCTAAGATGCCCATTTTTGGATTGGGTCTTTGAATTTGGTGGGTTTGATTATTTTTCAATTCTTTATATGTTCTAGAAAGATGTCTTTTTACTGAGGGACAATTGACTAAAATTTTTTCTTGCTCTGTAGTTTGTCTTTTCACTTTGTTGGTGATTCCTTTTGCTGTGCAAAAGATTTTTAATAAGATGAGATCCTAGTTGTTGGTTCTTTGAAATATTTCCTGTGCAGTTTGGGTTTTGTTCTCTGCCTACATCTATGTCTTTAAGATTTGTACCTACTTTCTCTTTCAGCAGATTTAGAGTTTCTGTTTTAGCATTTAGTTCTTTGATCCACTTTGACTTTATTTTGGTGCATGGTGATAGTCACGGGTTTAGTTTTAGTCTTCGACATGTAGAGGGCCAGTTTTCCCAGCACCATTCATTGAAGAGGCTATCTTTCTTCCAATGAATACATTTGGCCCCTTTGTCAAAGGTAAGGTAGCTGAATATATTTGTAGTTGTTTCTTCTAATTCGTTCCATTAGTCCTCAAGTCTGTTTGGTTTTTTTTTGCCAGTACCATGCTGACTTTATCACAGTAGCATTGTAGTATAATTTCAAGTCAGGGCTTGTGAAGCCTTGTGCCTTGCCTTTGTTGTCTAGGATTGCCTTTACTATTTTAGGTCTCTTGTGGTTTCAAATGAACTTTAGGAATGTTTTCTCTGGTTCTATGAGGTACACTAATGGTATTTATTTGGGGTTGCATTAAATCTGTATAACAGTTTTGGGAATATGGCCGCTTCACTGCGTTCATTCTTCCTATCCATGAGCAAGAGACATCTTTCTACTTTCTGATGTCCTCTTCCATCTCCATTTTCAGAGTACTATAATTTTCTATTTATATCTATATCTATATCTTTTGTGTCCTTTGTTAGATTGATTCCTAAATATTTCATTTTTCTGGATCCTACTATGAATGGTGCGGTTTCCCTAATTTCTCTCTCATAAGCTTGTTGTTTGTGTAGAGGAATGCTATTGTTTTCTGACTGTTGAGTTTGTATTCAGCTATGCTACTGAATTTGGATATTAACTGTAGAAGTCTCTTGGTGAGATTTTTGGGGTCTTTCATGTAGTGTATCATGTCATCTGTGAATAATGGTAATTTAACTTCTTCCTTCCCTATCCTTATTCCTTTTATTTCTCTCTCTTGGTTAATTGCTCTAGTTAGTGTTTCCAGAAGTATATTGAACAGTAGTGATAGTGGATATCCTTGTCTTGTTCTGACTTTAGAGTGAAAACTTTCTGTTAATTTGGTAGGATGTTGGCTGTTGGTTTGTCATAGATGGCTTTTATCAGGTTGAGGTAAAGACTATCTATTCTGATTTTCTGTAGTTTGGACTTTGTCAAAAGCTTTTCTGCATCTATTGAGATGATCATTTGATTTTTGTCTTTGGCTTTGTTGATATGGTGTATTATATTTATTGATTTGTATATGTTGAACCAACCCTGTATCCCTGGTATGAATCCCAGTTGGTCGTAGTGTATACTCTTCTTCCTTCTTCTTTTCCTTTTCTTTTCTTTTTTTGGTACTAGGCATTGAACTCATCACCTCACACTCACCAGGCAGGTGCTGTGCCGCTGAGCTACATCCCCAGGCTGTGTATACTCATCTTGATGATTTGCTGCATTGTTTGCCAGTATTTTATTGAGAATTTCTGCATCTATGTTTATTGGGGAGATTGGCCTATAGTTTTCTTTTTTGGTTGAGTCTTTCTTTGCTCTTCGTATTAGGATAATACCTGCCTCCAGGAATCAGGGGGCATTGCTTCCTGTTCAATTTAATTATTTTAAATTTTTATTTGTTTATTTATTTATTTTTGTCTTTTTGGGACAGGGTTTCACTATGCACTTCAAGCTGGCCTTGAACTCACTTTGTAGTTGAGGCTGGCCTTAAACTTACAATGATCCTCCTGCCTCAGCCTCCTGAGGTTGGGATTACAGGCATGAGCCACTATGCCTGGCTCTGAATTTTATTTGATGAAAGAGTTTGAGGAGTTCTGGTATTAAATCTCCCATAAATTTCTTATAGAATTCAGCAGTGAATATACCAGGAGCTGGGCTTTTCTTTGTTGGTAATTTTAAAATTATCTTTTCACTTTCATTGACTGATATTGGATTATTCAGGGTTTTTATATATTCTTGATTCCACTTTGGTAATCCATACGTATCTAGGAATCTGTCCATTTCTTCTGTGTTTTCCATTCTGTGAGAGTAAGATTTTTGAAGTAGGTATTGATGATCTTCTGGACTTTAACAGGATCTGTAGTGTTTTCATTCCCTATTGCATGAATTTGAGTTGTTTCCCCCTTTTTTGGGGTAAGGTTGGCTAGGGACTTATCAACTGTATTTATTTTTTCAAAGAACTAACTCTTTGATTCATTAATTCTTTGTATTGTTTTCTTAGTCTCCATTGCATTAATTTCTGCTGTGACCTTTATAATTTCCTCTCTTTGGGCTTTAGGTTTGACCTGCTCTTCTTTTCCTAGAAGGTTAAAGTGCAGCATAAGGTTTTTTTCTGGTGTGTGTGCTCATTCTATTTTCCTGATGAATTTTTTCCTGAGAATGTTTTCCTGAGAATTCATTGCTATAAATTTCCCTCGTAGGACTGCTTTCATTGTGCCCCACTGGTTACAGTATGTTGTATCTGCATTTTCATTTGATTGCAAATATTGTTTGATTTCTTCTTTAATTTCATCTGTGACTCATTGGTTGTTCAGGATGGTGTTATTTATCTTCCAAGTGGTTAGGGAGTTTTTGTGCTTTCTTTTGCTGTTAATTTCATATTTCATTGCACTATGGTCAGATAATATACATGGCATAATTTTCATTCCTTTGCATATTTAAGGATGTTCCATGGGCTAGTATATGGTGTATTTTAGAGAACATCCCATGTGCAGCTGAGAAGAATATGCATTTTGATGATGTTGGTGAAACACTCTATAAACATTTACTAAGTCTATTTCTTCACAGGTTTGGCTCATTTTTGATATTTCTTTGCTGATTTTTGTTCCAGTTGGTCTACTTGTGACAGTGGGTATTAAATTACCCCATTACAATTATGTTATTGCTCATTTGATTTTTCATGTCTACTAATATTTTTCATATAAACTTGGGTGCTCCCCTATTTGGTGCATACATATTTATGACTGTTGTTATCTCCTGCTGTCAATACTTTCCCTTAACAAGTATGTAGTAACCTTCATGATCTCTTTTGATCATTCTTGGTTCAAAGTTCACATTGTCTGAAAATAGAATGCCACCCTTGCTTTTTTCTGGGTTCCTGGTGCATGGAGTATTGTTTTCCATTCTTTGATTTTTAGTCTATGACTTTATTTTTTCATTAAATGTGTTTCTTGTATACAGTACATTGTTGGACCTTGTTTCTTGTTCCATTTTCTCAGTGTGTTTCTTTTGATTGGTGAATTGAGGCCATTTATATTGATACATATGAGTGATACATATTGGCTTACCTTTGTCACATTATTTTCCTGCTGTTGGTTTTTTACTTTTCCACTCTCTTTAATTGCCTTCCCTGTTAGATGATTTCTTTCTGTTGTTCTGGGAATTGTGGTCATTTTTATCTCTGTTCTAGAATATCTTTCAGTACCCTTTGTAGTGTTGGTTTGGTGGTCATAAATTTCTTCAATTGTTCTTTGTCATGGAAATGTCTTATTTCTCCATTAATTTTGAAAGATAGTTTTACAGGATACATCAGTCTGGGTTGGAAGTTGTTTTCTTTCAGGACTTGAAATACTTCACTCCATGCTCTTCTTGACCTGAGAGTTTGTGTTGAGATGTCTGCCATGATTCTGATGGGCTTTTCTTTACAGTGTTCTGTTTCTTTTGTCTGACAGCTTTTAATATTCTGTTCTTGTGCTGAATTTCTGGGATCTTCATTATTGTATGTCTGGGTGTAGATTTACTTTGGTTATGGCTAGCTGGAGTTCTATATGCTTCATTTATTTGTATTTCAGTTTTTTTCTAATGTTAAATAGAAAATGGTAAAATTTCTATTAGTTCTGCAAATAGTTTTTCTATGTCATTTGTGTTGACTCTTTTCCCTTGACACCAATGCATCTTAAATTATTTTTCTTTGCATTATCTTGCAGCTGTTGAATATTTATTTCCTGATCTTTTGCTATTTTCAAGAGATTTTTCCTTTCATGATTGCTAAATGAGATCCTGTCTCCAAGGTCTGACAGACTGTCTTCAGTTTTGTTCAAGCAGTTTTGCCAGCTTTCAGCAGAATTTAAAATTTCCTGGATGTGCATTTGAACCTGTTTCATACATTCTGTTTCTTTCCTATATTGACCTTTCACAGTTTACATCCTCTTCCTACTATCATCTATTTTTTTTTTTATCTGTCTCTAGACTGGCTGAGCAATTCCTTTATAAATGTTGACATTTTTTTTTCACCTGAGATGATTTCTGATCTAATTTCCTCTATATCTTCATGGATTTGTTTACTTCCGTTGCTATCATTTCGGAAATGTCACATATGTTTCTTCCACTTTCCTCCATCTTGTTGTCTCCTGGACTTGTTCTGAGTGTGGCTGGAGGTCTGAGGTTGCACTTTGCTTCTGCATCTTGTTATTTTCTATTTTAAAAGTTTTTATTTTCATTTTTATTTATTTATTTGTGTGTGTGTGTGTGTGTGTGCGTGTGTGTGTGTGTGTGTTGGTCTTTTTAAGTTTCTGTAGTAGGTAGCTTTACTGGCATCATTGCCTTTCTAGGCAAGGTTTGTTCTTCAGGATGTCTGCTGTGTCTAAGAGGTTCTTGGTTTGTGTCTGTTCCAAGATCTCACCCTTCCAATTAATTAAGAGTGAGATGTTGGTGTCTGTTTGGCTCAGTCTCTAGTCCTTTGGTACTGGGGTGTGGTGAGGTTTGATACTGGGGTGTGGTGAGAACTTCCCAGTAGTATTATAGAAGTGAGAATAACTGATTAAAACAGATATGACATCTTAGCTAAATGAGTATAATTAGCACTGACAATAGCATCGAGCACAGTTTAGAAACTGACAAACTGTGGTAAGTATTAATTTTGTACCTTTAATCATAGAAGCAAAATCTACAGTTATATATCAGAACCAATTGTAAATTGGGAGCTTGTATGCAATGTGTTTCCCCTTGGTATGGTATTTTTACCCTGTGGTGGGGAAATTTAAAGATGGATAGTGGATGAAACAGAGGCAACTGAAAAGAAATGAAGTAGAAGCCAGGCTTTAGGATAAAGGATAATCACACAAGCTTTTGGAACTAGAGAAGAGGGCAGAAGAAAATGAAGGAATAAGCAAGGGATTATTGAAGATGACCAGAAAAATTAGACTATTCACTCATACGAAAATATGAT
>PVLD010003729.1:0-28357 GCA_004027595.1 Dinomys branickii
AAAAAAAAAAAAAGTGCAATACTGATAATTTGCTATTTTTTTCCTTCTCTGGCCAGTCCAGACCAGTCAGTTTTCAAGATAAGAAGCAGGGTTAAGTGGGTATAAAAACATGAATAAATTTTAAGATAAATTACTAAGTGAGAAGTAAGAAGTATGAATAATGTAAAAAGGGGAAGAGCTGCAACAACTAGGACAGAAAGCAGAGCCAGGAAATATAAGAAGAGGGTCACTTGGGGAAGACGCTGTGGGGTTGGAATACCAATGCAGGAAGGAAAGCTGGCGTGCAGATCCTGTCTGTTTGAAGCTCCAGAGCAATGTGTACCTTGGATGCCCAAGGGATATCAGCTCTCACAGATGATTGACAAGTTCTGACCACAGGCTGGCAGCACCTCGCAGGAAGGACAGCCATGGCCCAGTCTGCACAGTGTGTTCAGGACTGAGCTGGGACACTGAAAGAGCAATAGAAATACAGAGACACACACATCGGGTAGAAGATGGGGTGTGGGGAAAAGGGAATCAAAATCCATGGGGGATGGAGAGGAGAGAGGGCTCTTCCTCAGTTTGAAAAGCTCTGGTGATTTGCCCACACTTCTCTCGCTTTCCCCTTTCTGTCCTCCACTGCTACCCTGAAAGTGACTGACCATATCAGTGCTTACCTATGGGACCAGATCCCATGTAGGTGCCAAACAATTGGTAATTTTGTAACTAGCATATTATTTACACTTTCCAGAAAGCTACCTGAACAAACACTTGCACAGGTAAGGGTGGAAGGCAATGACTCCAAATCCCTGACACTCAATGACTGATGTTGGCCTCAGTCTCGGTCACCACTAGAACCTCCCACAGAAAAGGACACTATCTCCTTTGACTGACAGACCTTGTGTCCTCCAGAAGGAGCTGCTTCCAACTGATTCCCAAACAAATTCAGGTTGTGAAATTTTGTTAACTGAAAATGTTTTGCCAAATAGAGACCATGTTTTGGCTTTATGATTTCAAGATAACACAGTTTCTCATAGACACAGCCCACTAAACGAGATATTCCCTGAAAGATTTGTTTGTCTGAACTGGTGATTGGCTGACAGAAGTTACATTCAACTACCAGGTGTTAGAGGGACAGTCACAAGCACTGAGTTTTGTAGGTGTCTTATGTGAAACTGTAGGTGAACATGGGCAAAACACATGTCTATTTGGATGAAGTTTGTTCTCAGGTATTGTAAGAATTGAGGTGGGTTCCCCACCTCAACATATTGACCACAAAAACCTTGAGAAGATAATTGAGTTCTGATTAACAAGTACATATTACACTATCTGAAGGTCTTATCTGCAACTGTAGGACATATAAACATCTATGACATGAACATGGTCACAAAGGCAAAGCTTATATAGAAGGTCCTCTCTGACTCTTTTGTACATTTCTGTTCATTTCCACATGGAAATTTTCCCATTTCTAAAATGGCATGTATTCTAGAATGTTCTCAAAGCATTGACTAGAAAAGAAGATAGTATTATCAAGATGTGTCTAAACAGAATCAATGATTTACACAGTGTTGATATGGATTCTTGAAGGAAGAAAAAGCTCCAGATTGATAGATTGGCATAATTGGTGCATAATGAGGAATCTTACTGATTGCCTAGACTAGCAAATGGGTGTCATCAATGTGAATGATGTGAATGGCTCTCAGAGTATTTTTGACACCTGGGTGTAAATGTGTAAAGCCATGTGGCATCAGGCAGAGCAGAAATTGCCACAGCCATAAAATTCCCAAATAAACATTTAACCTAACATCTCTACCAAACTACTTCGTAATGTTCCCACTGAATCATCTAAAATGAAATCTCTCTTGCCTGAGAAAAATGAGTCAAGCTCCTTTTCTACATGATTATGTAGGTCTCCTGCAGAAGATTCCTTCAAGGCTAACCCAGTAAGTTAAGGATGCATGATACTGTATGTCATTAGTTGGAAAGGGACAGCTTGTATCTCTTAAAAATATGGCAAGGCCAGGAAAAGGAGAAGCAGTCACAAATCAGAAGAACAAGTCAGGCTCAGCTTGGACATTTGTGCAGTCCATGAGCTCATGTAGAATAACATAGCAAGAGACATGCTTATTGACTAGACATTCAGAACCCCAAAGCATTCCAAATGAAAGTCAAGCTGTGTTCTGAAAATCCCAGTGATACTTGGTAAATACAATTCACCTGTGAAGGTCTTCCCTTAAACTAGTATAGGTCAGCAAACTGTTTTTGAAGAAGAGCCACATGGAAAACATTTTAAACTTCGCTGATCACAAGGTTTCTCTCTGCCATTGTAGTACAAAAGTAGCCACAGGTTCTATGGAGACAATTACACATGAGTGTGTTTTAATAAAACTATTTACAAAAACAAGCAATGTACCAAGTTTGGCCAAGAGCCATAGTTTGCCAAACTCCTACCCCTATTTATATTTTTGAGACTGGCATGTATATGTGGAAGACAAACCTTCTCACGAAATTGTAGGGGATGGATTTTAGAGTCAACATAAGATAGCGGTTAAGAACATAGACTCTTAACTCACCTCTTACTATTTGGGTGATCTTGAATCACCTGTTAAACCACTCTGACCCATTTCATTTGTCTATGAATGAGGGTAGTAGTAGAATGTAGTGTGTTGCAGTTTGGGTGTATGCCAAAGCTGACCCTGAGCAAGGACTAAGTTGTGAGGGTATTCTTTGAGAGGTGATCTCAGGAAGTCCAAGTGAATGAACAAGGTCACATGAGACCCAAGTGAGGGAGAGAAGCTCATGATGCGGGGATGAGGAGAGGGCCCTTAGTGATAGCAATGGGGACATAACTGTAGTGAGGACCCTTGAGGGAGCATCACAGTGAATGGGAGACTGGGATGTTCCTCCCTGCATAAGTGGTCTTCATTGTCCTTATGGAACTGTCACTGTCGCTGTCCTGGGGAGTGAACAGAGGGCACATGCATGGGTGCAGCGTGCATTACACTGCCTCAGGCAACTGTTAGAAAGATGATATCAATCAGTATTTACAACACACTTGGGGAAAATGCCTGGCATTTAGTAAGTGGCCATCCAATAAAAAGACATCTTTTGAAGGGGCAGGAGGAATACTGGCACAGCAAAAATCAGATCGTTGAAGCTTTGCCTGTACAAGTAATACTGGTTGAAAATTTAAACAAGATCCTCCACAAGTGAAAGAACTCTAGAAATGCTGAGAAATGTGGATAGATTGTGGCATTGACAATGGCCTTTCCAGCTTTGTAAAGTTATGAGTCAATGCCTGATATGATCTTAGCTGATGACAGTGACTCAGAGTAGCCCTAGGAAGTCTGGAGACACAGGACATCAAATAAAACCTGCTACCTTGAATGTAGGCACAGTTGGTACAGTGGACACAAATGATATGCTGTCTACACGAGTTACCATTATTTGTATTCCTTTAGTGCAATCAAATACAATATTTCTTACCTTGTTAGTCCTCCATACGTAAAACTGGGAAAACATTGACCATATAGCTGAATCATCACAGTCACCTCTGTTCATAGACAAAGGCCTTGACTTGTATCCCATGGGGTCAGGCCTTCCCTCGCTAACAATATTTGTGACTCTCATTCTCACACTGTCGGGTGTCTAAAACATATCCCCATCCTTCCTCTCACTTTGTCAGGTGGATTTAAGGCATATGCACATTTCCATTCTTCTCTTCTCTTCTGAGTGGCTTGTCCACTGATGGTACAATCTTATACCACATTGCAACAGGCTGGAGAAACAGATCCTTGTCCCGATGGTAGCTAGGAGACAATAAGGGAACAGTAGACAATCCTCAACACCTAGAAGTTACAGATGGGTGGGAAGTGAAGGGTTGGACTTAATGAGAAATAGGGCAATGAGAAAATAGTGCTCAGGCAAGCTGGTTCTTGTTTCTAGGATTTCTCAAGAAAACCCCATGCAACGATCTTTAGTAGGGATCAGTAAAGAACAAGCCCACCTGCAGAAGCTGGGGGAATCATCTGGCATGAAAAGAGGAAGAAACAACCTTGCCTCCTACACAACCCCACCGTATACACATGTTAGTAAAATAGAATAATCTGGAGACATTTCTAAGTATAGCACATGTTTCAGTCAAAATGCTTTTTGATGCAAAACACAGAAACAGAACCAATGAAAAAGGGCTCAAAATATAAGAGAACTTAGTATTCCACAAGATGAAACCAAGAGTGCTAAATTCACTTATTTGAAAAATGTCACCTAGGCTCCAGACTCTCTTCTGCCAACCTTCATACATTGTTCTTGTCCTCAGGCTAGCTCTCCACGTGGAAGTTAGCTACTTCCTCTTCATTCACGTGCGGACATAACCTTATCCAGGAGAAGTCATGTCTTCATGTGCATGTCTCTTAGCAGTCAGGAGACCTTTCCTAGAAGTCTGCCAGGAGATCTTCTGTTAGAATTCTTTGGTCATAATAAACCTTAAGTTTGGTCCTTCACAAACCTTGAGCAAGAGGAATGGGACCATACTCTTGGTTGAAGTGAGTTAGGATTTACCCTGAAATTTGGCTGGGATTAGGGACAACCTCCCAGAGCCATTTGCTGAAGAAAGAGATTCCAGACCAAATTTGGAGCTCTGCAAGCAAGAAAGAGGATGCAGTGACTGATGGCGGACGATCAAGGGTAGGATTTGGGGGGTGTCATAAACGCCTTCCTGGTGCATACTTCTCCCTTTTCAGAGCCTTTCCTACTGCTCAGCATATGGCTGACACTTTTTTGAAAGAAAAAGACATTGTATTACATAGTTTCAAATAAAAAAACATAAAAAATATGATTATGGTTGGAAAACAACAATTAGATGCATTTGCCTTAAGTTGGAAAGGTCTAATATAAATTCTTTTCTCCTTTGGAAAGGGGAAGGGTGTTAGGAATCAGAAAAGTACCTGAAAAGGTTGGCATAATTCTTTGTATAAAAGTTACTATAATATTTCCCTTATTGTATTTATGTAAGCGTGTTCTTGTGTGTGTGTGTGTGTGTGTGTGTGTGTGTGTGTATTTGTGGGTTCAGTCCATAGCTGGCTGCCTCTAAGGCAGAAACAGCATGGTACAGGAAAGTTGCTCACCCAAAGGAAGCCCGGAAGCAGAAAGAGAAGGGAGGAGTTTAGGACAGGAATACATTTTTCCAGGTCACGCCCCCAGTGACCCACCCATTTCTGATCAGGCCCTAT
Organism: Dinomys branickii; assembly: GCA_004027595.1. Classification (NCBI taxonomy): domain Eukaryota; kingdom Metazoa; phylum Chordata; class Mammalia; order Rodentia; family Dinomyidae; genus Dinomys; species Dinomys branickii. The sequence goes on from PVLD010003729.1 coordinate 5,211, forward strand.
CTCTGAACGAATAAGATTTTTGGGAGACATCTGAAACCTAAAGCATAACAGTGTGACTCCCCTATCAAACTCTGATCATGCAATGGTTGGAAAACCCTGCTATTTTCATCATATCCTGGCATGATATGATGAAACCAAGGCAGGCCAGCAAATGTTTCCTGTCTTGTGAAAGCACACCTATGCCCACCTTGGTAGGATCTATAGTGAGAAATGCTCTGTTTAGTCATACATCCCAAACATAAGTTTGGCTCATGCTGGTAGCATGGCGCCCAGGCTAATTAAGCACCTGTTCTTTGTCTCAGGTCATGATGACAATCTCTTGAAAGGATTTACCCAAATCTGATCACTGCTCCTGTGTATCATTGTCCTCTAAACTTTTGAGTTATTGTTCCTTTCAGGTATTTTTAGTTGTAGGCTCTCACTTCTTTTCATTTTTAGGTCAACAGCTTCAAGTTCCAGAAGACTCTTCTTCGCTTTCTCTTTGGCCAAATTAATCTATAGATATTTTAACATCTATTAACTGTTGTAAGATCTCTATAGCTGTTTTTCTTGGTTGAGTTTGTCATTTTCTCTGATACTGTTTTTCTTTGATTCACATTTCCTATTTCCCCATCAATCTCTTCAGAGACCCCAAATCCCATTGCTCTGTTTCTGCCAATCTCCATCTTATCTATTATAAAGGAGCTGCCACTAAACTCACATTTCCATCAAAATGCAAAAGATGATTTATAGGTCCACAAAAAGGGAACAAATACAAAAGAGCAAGTCCTGGGCTTACAGATGCCTCATACAAATGCCATTTATACACTAACCCCCTTCATTACATCACCCCGTCAGTGCATATAAATTAGGAGGCAATAACATGCATAAATTCAGTAAGGGCTTACGGAAGGCTGCCAACTAGAAACCCAATGTTCTTTTCCCTTCTACAGCTGATTCTAGTTTGTACCTATGCAAATGGATGCTGATATTTATATAACTTTAAAGGACTTGTGAAGTTCACAAAAGACTCTGACACCCAAATCAAAGTTGTATCCTTAGCTCACCTCACTTTGAAAAAAGTATTGAAAATTATTTGGTCAAGTTAATCCTCATCTGATCATTTCCACAGCAGCTAACCAATAGAAAGGGAAATCTGAGAAATTAATTCTAGGCATGCTTTGTGAATTATTTGCTGTATGAGTTTTAAGCTACAGCCTGAGTTTGCAGTATATATATTTAGCTTTAAAAATAGGCTGCAGAAGAATAAATTGAATGTAACTCTTCCACCATTGTCTGAAAGACTGTCAGGGTCCTTAGATTCTGCCTCATGGATATGCTGGATAATCACTTGTCAACTTGACTTAAAAGATTCCTGGTGAGGCAACTAGGCTTTGAGGACACTAACCTATAGGTTAACCCATGGATGAATTCAGAGCTGAGTGGGTTACTAAGGAGGTGGAGGAACTGGGTCATGAAATGATGATCCTGGTGACTGTATGTGGTCTCTGGTCCTTTCCTCTTGGCCTCTTCCCAGGCTGCTCTGCTTCCCAGCCACCATCAGTTAATCTGGGAGCCAGCCAATTATAGCAAACCTCTGAAACTGAGAATCATAATAAAACTCTTCTCTTCCCTTCAGTTATGGGTGTTAGACATTTTGTCCCCAACAACAGGAAAGCTGATCAGTACAATGGAGTTGGATTATATTTTAGAAATTTTATTTAATAGTCCATCTGTGTTGTAGCTTTTTCTTTACTCCATGGTGGAGATTATTGTATAGGTTGTAACGTTTGTTCTCAATGGCACAACTTCCTCTTTTGGAACTAAAGAGAAAACAAGTTGATCAGAAACGGGACATTAATGCCTATGTGCATATGTAAGCACCTAGAAACTAGGATCAAGAACATGAGTTTATGGGCGTACTTAGTACCAGTCCCTAAGGGAGTAATTATAGATAGACTTTGAAGCTGCTTAATAACTGGCAACAGCATACATTTTTATTATAACTTCAGGGCAGCACATTGGCCTGATGCAGTTCTTGGTACCTAGAAGATGTATGACAAACACTTGTTGGGTCAACTAGAAGCCTAAGAAAAAGGGCTACAGGTTAATGTCTATGGAAGGAGAGGAGGGCCTAATTCTTCCAGAAATGAATTAAATCTCACTGCTGTGTCTTACAGCCTCATTAGAGTGTATCAGTTTTCCTAAGTTTATAGTCAGGTTGAAGGGGAAGGAGCGGAGAAGATCAAGGATGCAGTTAGACAGCAACTAACTTGAATTTACTGGGAACTCACTACAGGCCAAATACTAGAATGATGTCTTACCAAGGTGGCAAGGGAATAAAAGGAAACTCTGGACTCATGAGCTTTTAGCTGACTCTACTCTCTAATTATGGAATTAATTTCTAATCTGTGTTCATAGTATCCAAACTATCTCAGCATTTTGCAATAAAGCAGAGGCATTTCACTTTGTTCTTATACTTTCAATCTCACAGTGAGGCCATAGTGGAGATTGTGTGATACCAAATAAAATGAAAAACCACTGTACATCTAGCCAGAACCAATGCTTTATAGAGGAAAGAGAATTGAGTCAATTTTTAGCACAGTCTTGGACACTAATCACAATAGTCTTGAAAGTGACTTAATCTAGCCAAACTGCTTTTCTCCTCTAAGGCAAGAAGAAGCAGTGTGGTCCGGGCTGAGCAGGAAAGAAAGATCTTCTCATTCAATGACCCCTTCAGTGAATATTTACTAGGTCTCATTAAGGGTTATATATTGGGCTAGACATCACTGGAGTGTACAACAATAAATGGAATTAGAGTCTAATGGTAGAGCACTTGTCTCCTAGACACAGAGTCCTGGTTTCCTTCCTTAGGACATAAAAACTAAAGAAAAATACTAACTTCTTACTCCCATGGAACTCATTGTATAGGAGGGAACACAGATGTACAAGTAATGTCAATAGAATGTGAAAAATTTTAAGTAAAGAAATAGGAAATATAAGGAACATATAAATAGAGGATTGAATTGAGTCTTAGGGAGAAGAAGAAGAGGAGAGAGGGCTACTGATGTGAAGACCTAAGTGATGGATGAGCAGCAGGAAGATAGGGTCAGAGCTGGAACATCCACTGTGCCAAGGCTTCAAGGACATGGCTGTGGACAGGAAGAAATAAAAACAATGGTGGAATCTTGCTGTGAAATGGGATGTTGATCTGGACATTCAGGTCATATTCCTAAGGGAAATAGGACAATAACCATTACTCTGAGTGGTATAAATAATTGAAAAGACTGCCAAAGGAATGAGGACACTGAGCATACAAAATGTATCTCATGTGGTTTGGTACCTTCATCTTGCTGCTTTAGTCTGTCCACTTTTACTTGGGCCCAGCTTGCTGTGTGAATCAAATAAAATGTATGCTGACATCTAATATTTAATGATGCAGTCATGTATATATAGGTGTAAGCCTGGTTACTATCAAGTTGCATGGTAATTGAATTTAAGTTACTATAATCAGTACTGGTATTTTCACTGTTGGAGTGAAGCCAATTTTCTTCTTTCATTCTCTTAGCTCCTAAATACCTATTATTGTTTTTCATCAACTATTTCTTTTCTCATGCTCAAGTGATTATAAACAAATTGGAAGACAGAAGTTCATGCCATCTCTTTTCCCAGGAGGTGGACTCTCCTTTAGCACTGCTTATAGCTCCTGTTGAAACTAACCAACATATGAATGAGTCAAACAAGTAGAGTATTGTGTGGTTAAATATCAGTAGCCTAGTAAGGGGCAAGCAGATGTTGAAACTACAATTGCTTTGGAGGAGGAGCATTTTTATAGTGAGACACAGGAAACAAAGAATGAAAGGCTTCTAAGGAAAATCCAGAGACTCTCCTCAGTGCATAAAAGCAGGAAGATTTATATGGTCATTAAGCAGCCCTTGGGTATTGTCATTTTCTGCAGGGTTATCCTTTTCTTTCTGTGCATACTTTTACACTAGAGCAGGATCATACCTGTAGCAATGTGCAGTTAGCAAATAGAGCTAAGTCTATAGGTAAACAGTTAAGAAGCCTTGGTTTTAAAGATTACAGTCTCAGCAATTACAAGTGAGGAATGAAAAATTTTTGTAACTTGTATATTGACTGCTACAAACCTGATTAGGCTGATTGGAGCAACCAGAAGATGAGCTGCAGAGCAGAGAAGAGCAAGAGCTAGAAGGACAGCAGAAGCATAGGGCACAGGCCCAAACTGGGGAAAGCTTTCAGCCACCATTTTCAGTTATGGGTGTCACCATTGTCCTGTGGCCATGGTGGGTGGTGTGGAGAGTGTGCCTGGTTGGTTGTAGAGCAACATCATAGTTGTGCTTGGACATGCTTTCCAGGTTTCCATGTGTTTCCCTGTGAGTGGCAGGGTGGGGTTCCCACTCTTCTTCACCCCTTTGGTTTCTTTCCATCCTCTGATCTGAAGTTATGCTGGGAACTCAACAGATAATGAATAACGGCAGCAAGAGAAAGATCTTCTTGTCTTTTTGATCATTTTTGATCAAAGAATTGGCCACAGATTGGCGACATGGGTGTAATTCAGGCGCCTATTAGAAATGTAGACTCTGGACCCCACCTCAAACTGAATCAAAGTCTGCATTTTAGCAAGATCAACACGTGATTTCTATGCTGCAAACTCTTTTTATTAAAATTTTATTTTTAAGACAAAACAACACAGAAACAATACAGAAAATGCCAAGTTACAGAGAAGACAGTAGGGAGTTGGCACTGGATGCTGCATAACATAGTTATCTTCATATTTGTTATAACACATCAATAAAGGATATACAAATTACAGAGGAGACAATAGGGAACCATCAATGGATGCCGTATTACATAGTGTTGTCTTTGCATTTGTTAACACAAAAACAATAAAGGAAATACCAGATTACAGAGAAAATAGCAGGGGGTTACCACTGGGTGTTGTATTACATAATGTTATCTTTGTCTTTATTACTCAGTTATATAGATGATGGCCAGTTCAATTAATCAGTTTTATCCACTTTACCATCGTTACTCTACCCCCCAGGGGCCGGGCAGAGTTCCCGGGATGGGACAGAGACCTGGCACACCCGGGGGCTGAGTGGAGCTCTGGGGGTGAAGCAGAGTACCTAGCACACCCTGGGGGCCAGGCAAAGCACCTGGCACACCCCAGGGGCCTAGTGGAGCTCCTGGCATGCCCCGGGAACTGGGTGGAGCTCCTGGCACACCCTGGGTGCTGGGCAGAGTGCCTGGCACACCTGGGGTCCTAGTGGAGCTCTGGGGGCAGGGCAGAGCACCTGGCATACCCCAGAGGCTGTGTGGGGCTCCAGGGGCAGGGTGGAGCACCTGGCACACCCTAGGGGCCGAGCAAAGCACCTGGCATGCTCCAGGGGCCGAGTGGAGCTCCTGGCATGCCTCAGGGGATGGGTGGAGTTGCTGGCACACCCTGGGGGCGGGGCTGAGTGCCTGGCACACCTGGAGGCCAAGTGGAGCTCTGGGGGGCAGGGTGGAGCATCTGGTACATCCCAGAGGCCGAGTGAGGCTCTGGGGGCAAGGTGGAGCATCTGGCACACCCCGGGGGCTGGGTGGAGCACCTAGCACACTGGGGGGGGGCAAGTGGAGCTCTGGGGGTGGAGCAGAGTGCCTAGGCACACCCTGGGGACTGGGTGAAGCACCTGGCATGCCCCAGGGGCTGAGTGGAGCTCCTCACATGCCCCGGGGGCTGGGTGGAGCTCCTGGCACACCCTGGGGGCTAGGCAGAGTGCCTGGCACACCCGGGGGCCAAGTGGGGCTAGGCAGAGCACCTGGCACACCCCAGAGGCCAAGTGGGGCTCCGGGGATGGGGCAGAGTGCCTGGCACACCCTGGGGGTGGGGCAGAGCTCCTGGCACACCCCAGGGGCTGGGAGGAGCACCTGGCATGCCAGGGGCTCGAGTGGAGCTCTGGGGGTGAGGCAGAGCTCCTGGCATGCCCCAGGGGCTGAGTGGAGTTCCTGGGGCCAGGGTGGAGCACCTGGAATGCCCTGGGGGCAGAGTGGAGCTCTGGGGGTGAGGGCAGAGCCTCTGGCATGTCTCGGGGCTGGGCAGAGATCCAGGGGCAGGGTGGAGCACCTGGCACACCCCAGCCACTGGTCGGAGATCAATACATGATTTCTATGCTGCAAACTCTTAAACAATCTGAAACACTCATATGAGCCACTCATAAGCAACCACTGTCATCCCTTAGGATGTAGCCAACAGTGAGGGTTTCCCCACCTTCATGATACCAGGGCACCAGCAGGATGGAGCAGCAAGCTGTAAGCAGAGCAGTGGGGCAGAAGGAAACTGGAGGGGCTAAGTGGGAAGACTGGCAGGTGGCCATTCTCTGTGCTCCAAGTTTGATATGTAATCAGCCTTTTCAAAAATGTGCTGACTATATATAGGTGCTATTTTATGTATTTGGAGGCACAGATTTCTTTCATGATTTTTCCAGGAGAAACATGGCTTTATTTTAAAATGATTATTTGACAAAACTAGTGCATATTTTTCTGACTTTCCCGGCTACATGCTGCTGTAGGGCTCAAGACCCTGATAGTGCTTCCCTAGAACCATTCCTGTTTGGAGGAGTTTCACTGAGGAGTCATACAAGTGTTCCCAAACCATTCCCATGTGTTATTTGTAGGATCTTATGGTCTTTTCTGAATGGAACAACATTTTTTAGGGAGAGTCACCTGCATGGGGCAGGGCTGTCACTGCTTTTGGGGTTTACTGTGCCTAGAACCCTTGTAGCTTCTGTTGACTAGACCCAACCACTACCATCGTTGGAGAGCTGGAGCTGCCAGCATGTGGCCATAGCCAGGTAACCTCATTCTTGAGATCTGTATTCTCATCTGTCATAAAGAATAATAACTTCAACCTGGCAGGGGGGTCATATAAATAACTGAAGGAGGCAGCTCAGAGTGGGTACGTTGTCTAGATAGCACAGTCATGCTTTTATCTAAATATATTTGCATGGAAATATATTTGACCAAACTCTAGGGAGTTACTAAGGGCTTGTTTTATTCTCAAGAGTATGTAGATTTCAGATGGTTGGAGGACACAGGCAATGATGACAGTCTGACTGTGATTTCTGTCACCCCACTGAGCACTGGGCTTGATGGGGCTGATCCAGCTGGCCTCTTGTGCCTCTATTAGAGCCTTCCTGCCAGTGAAGAAGATGGTAATGAAGGCGCTGCCCAGGCCACCATCACTGACCTCGCTGGGCATTTTGCACACATACACTCTTTAATATGCAATCATCACCCTCACACAAAACACACATACGCACACACATGTATCACACGTCACCCTCCTACACACAAGCACATGTACCCACGACCACATACACACCATACTCACACACAGACGTATCACTGACACACCACACACACACATACACACACACTGCCTTTCTTCGACACGGTTGACTTCCTTTTCATTATTACCAGTCAACCATGGAAGTCTGAAAGTAATCTTTCAGAAAGCTCATAAGTAATAGTAATACAGCTTTCTCCTGGTATCAAATCTCAATTTCCAAACTTCACATCAGAATTTAAAGAAAAAAGAATCAATCTCAGGATCAAATATAAAACAAATATGTTTACTTAGAGAGCCTAGCTCCAAGCTAAGAAGAGATCTAAATATATTAGAATGTTATCCCATTGCAGACTGATTCCCCTCCACATTTCCAGGACTCTCTCCCCACCTCTGCAGCTGCTCTCTCTGCCTTCTGTTCTGCCCCATTGGACAGAGGCAACAGGACTGCCCACCTACAGATAGTCTGTCCCAGGATCCTTGCATATCCACAGAAGTAGGGCAGGAAAAAAGCTAGGAAGAACATGTAGTATTTTGCTGAGGCTGCACCAGGTAGAATTTGAAGCCATGATGGGAGACCCAGATCAGCCATGTACTAGGTGGGAATTTTAGAGAATGTGCTTAATCTCTCTGAGTCTTAGTTACTAATCCAGCAAAGGGGGTAATAATATCTACTTGACAGAATTTGGGGAAGGAAAAGATGAGTTGGTTCTAAAAGTACATGAAGCTGGGTGTGGTGGTGCATGCCCGTAATCCCAGCACTTGGGAGACTGAGGCAGGAAGATCATTGCAAGTTTGAGACCAGCCTGGGCTATCAAGTGACCTCAAGGCCAGCCTGCACTGTGTAGCAAGACCATGTCTCAAAAGCACACACAAAAAAATGTACATGAAGTTCGTGGATACTGACTGGAAAAGATGATGTATTATTTATATACACATGTGCATACACACATACATGTGTGTATATACATTAGAGTTAGTATTTAATATGCTACATATTAATATTTAATATAATTATGTAAATATATAAATAATAGATGTGTTGTATTGTATAGCACGTAGAATTCTACTATACAGTATTATTTTAGCTTGTTTTCTGTCGCCATAGCTGCATACCATACACTGGGTAATTCATAAAGAACAGGGATTTATCTCATGGTTCGGGAGGCTGGGAAGTTCAAGGACATGATACTGGCATCTCCCTGGCCTCTGGTGAGGGCGTTCTTGCTGCGTGTGCAGTGACAGGGAGCATCACAGGACAAGAGAGATGAAACAAGTATCATAAAAAGAGCTCAATTTCATAACAAAGCCGGAGTCTTCAGGGCCTCGCAGCCTCCCACGAGGTCCCACTTCTTATCATTGCTGCATTGGAGGCAAAGTTTCTTTTTTCTAATTTTAAAGAGAATTGAAAAAAAAGAACAATAGCAAAATGCCGACAACATAGTCAGAAACAAAACAAAGAGCAAAAGCAGTAAGAGTGACACGGGGCTTCAGGACAAAATGACAAGGTTAACCGTGGTTGTTACATTACCTGTTTTTATCTTCATCGAAGTTGGTCAGATTACCAGATGTAAGAATGCAAGACTGACCAAACATGTGCCATAACAACGTTGTTGAATTCCTATCATCTTGTTTGGTGAAACTCTGCATCATTTAAACTTTTTTTCTTTTTCTTTTTTATTCTCTTTAATGGCTGGAGATGAAGTTTCTAACATATGAAATTTGAGATACAAATTCGAACCAGAGCAAGAAATATACTACTTTATGCTATATTTTCAGTTTATTATAATTTATTATTATATACTTTATAATAATTGGTGTCTCTCTATATATTGGCATTATATAGCATATGTAATGTTTACATAATATCTCTGATTTCTCTTAGGTTGTAAGTTTACAGTTTTATAATTATTTATTTTGTAAGTTTGCAAATAAAAAAATGCATTTTATTTCAATACAATTTTTTTCTTTTCTTGACCAGAAACTGTACAGCTCGAATGGGTGACTTGGGGATATGCTGCTGGAACCGTTCAATTTTTAAATGTAATAAAACTATCCTTTTCTTAAAAGATATCTTTAACTGATACAATCAGAAAAACTTTACAGCTAAACATGTTCTTGCTCATAAAGTCCTTCCAGTCAGACCAACTAACAGATTTAATCCAAATAAATTTAAAATTGCAAAAGCTTTAGCACACAATTTGTTTTGGTCTTTGGCAATTGAATTATTACTCGAACTTCATTGAATCACAAGTAATGCTTTTCTCCACAGTTCGTGTGAACACAAAAATCTGTTTTCTTCCCTTCCACCTGGAGTATTCTGTGGAAATAAAGTCAGTGTCATATGAAGTTCACCCTTTCTGCCAGCTCTGATCTGCTGTTATAGTCTGATAGATTAGGGATCTGTTTCCTATCTGGGTTCTAAAACTATTGAACCCTAATAGCTAAGAATCCATTACAAATGTTTTATTAGTATTCTAAGGAAAAAGAGTCTCAGCTCAGAAGGTATATTACTTGGTCATAATTAAATGGAAGAAAAATCCTGCTCAGCTGCTCTGATCTTACCGAGCCTACCTGCTTTCCTTGAGTGGGGTCCTTGGATCCTCCTCAGAGCAGATGCTCCTGGCTAGCTACCACCTGAACCTCCGCCCTGACCTTCTCCTAGGACATGTATGGGAAGGCCATAGAGTTGGTCTTTCAGTCAACCCACTGGCATTTAAATGAAGTTGAAATCCAAGGCAAAGTTCCTGGTTGTAAGAAAAAGTTGATCTTCTCAACATTTAAGGATGGTTTGTTGGCCTTATTCCAGTGGTGGCAAGCATATGGCATGCATACCACAGTGGACCGTTCATATCATTGAAAGCTCTCAAAAGTTTGCCATTAGCGCCTTATTCCATCTCTTAATGCTAAGGGCAGAACTGTAACTCTATTAACATTTTAAGTTCAATTGAATTAGTGATCCTGTTTTTGACCCTGTACTCTAAGAGACCTGAATAATGGAGGGGTAATTTAGCAGAGAATATAGGCTTTTGCCATTGTCATAACTAATGTATTCGCAGTCTTGGGTGGGCGAAACATTAAAAGCTGAAAGAATATCTGATCCATGTTCATAACTTTGAGAAGGCTAGAATTAAAAATAATTTGGGTGAATGGGCTGGATCCTACTAAATATATGTGTTTTGCAGTGGGGAAAAAACATAGTTATCTGAAAAAGTGAGCTGGAGAGCAAGGTCTGCTTGGTCCTTCCTCCACTGTCCAGGGCACTCAGGTTTCACTACTCTGAGCTTTTGGTCTTCATGAACTGGTCTTTCTTCCCATTCCATTGATCCTCCCCGCTGTGCATCATCTGGTCTAAAGCCATCTATTCCATTTCAGCATTTTGCTGTATTCTTTATAGTTTTTGTAGCATATGTTTTTTTTTTAATGTTAGTAAAGGATTTTTGATAATTGCCTCAACAGTTTTAAGTATACAAAATATGCTTGAAATAATAATAGATAAGACATTAAATATTTAAAATATCTGTGGTATAATAATGATGTTGCTGGTTTTGTTATTATTTTATTTTTGCACTACGAAGGGGAATGGGAGGTAGGTAGGTAGGTGATAGGAGATGGAGTATTAAGGGGATGTTAGAGATCATCTCAATCTTTCCATTTTACAGGTGAGAAATGGAGGCCAGGAAAGGGCTCATGACTTGTCAGAATTATGAACTTTGTCTCCAGTTTAACTGACAGTTCAGTGATTTTTGTGTACTATAATTATATAATATAATAACTGGTGATTTAAAAATTACTTTAACAAATTTTAACACACTCACTATAGTTAATTACTTAGTGACGTGATTTGCCTTGTATGTTTGACAGGGATAAAAACTGAAAATTGTAATATGACACAAAGCCTCTTTCCTCTGCCCAGGGCTCAGACTTGATGGAATGCATCCTGATTTGTCAGCTTCTCCCCATGTTCAAAGCAGTAGGAAATGTCTTGTTGCTTAGAATAACAGAGCATCTAACTTGTTTTATGAAAATAAGTTATCTAAGTAGCTTACCGGAAATCTTTTCAAAGTTGAGATATCATCAATGCGAATAAACTATTTTTCCAAAGAATACATATTTGGAAATGAGAGATTTCTGGCTTTGTCCTTATCATTGTAGTATGGTTATCAGAACTTCTGGAAGAATAAAATGAGCTTGCTTTCTAAAGCTGAGGATAAATTTTCACTTATTCTTTTAAGAAAGTTATGAAGTGCTTTAAAAGTTTTGGTCAATGCCCTCACTTACTCCCCCTGTGAGGAAATGAGGCAATCCATGGAGGGGGAAGTGGAGGATGGGACCTTCCGGGTATGGGATAGGAACAGAACAGAACACAGAACCCGAGCAGAGGGAGTTTGTGGAGCCACAGCTTGGTCCCCTTAGTGGGTGAAAGGAGGCCATCGAAGGTTCTTGTGAATGAAGGGCAGAACTTCAAGTGAGAGTTTAGTTTTGGGCCCAGCTCACTGCTAACCTGGGCAAACCCTCCTGGACTGTAGGCCTTCACTGTGCAGATTAGATAACCTGTCACAGGCCTGACTGCTCTCTCATCTTGGAACTCTGCCTCCCAGTTGCCTACATTTTTTCAGGAATGGGGCTATGAGTCTGAAGGTGACTGGGAAATTGGAAGCTTGAGTTAAACTACTAATTCTACCTTCATTATTTAAAAAATGATATAGGCTTCTAAGAGTAAGACATTTGCTGAAGAACTTACGTACAGATTCGAGTGAAACTCTATATTGAAGAAATTTGCCTAGTTTTATGGCCCCCTTTGATAAAATAGGGACCTGTGCTAGATTTTCAAACGTTCTACTGAGTTCTCTGGGGACTAAGGCCATTTTTCTGTCTCTCTGTCTCTGTGTCTCTCTCTTTCTTTTGCTGTCTGTCTCTCTCTCTCTCTCTCTCTCTCTCTCTCTCTGTCTCTCTCCCCGCCAGGGTCTTGCTACGTTGTCTGGCTGGGACTCCAAGTTGAGATCCTCTGGCTTCACTGTCCCCAAAATGATGGGATCACGTGTGTGCACCACCACCCCTGGCTTCCTTCTTACTTTTAATAATTCTGTGGCTGTCCATCGGCTGGGAAACCAACAGCATGAAGGGAAATGGCCATATTGACTCTTGGAGTTTGTCTTTTATTTTCAAAGCAGGAAGAAAGGTTAAAACTTTCTGGCTTCACCACTTTGGTTTAAAAATGAATGAACAAGAACCTGTCAACTGGCAGTTGCTCCAAACCCAGTCTCAGGACTTCTCATCTAGAGTTCTTTTGACACACATCATTGCTTCACTAATCTCTCACTCCAGGATACCTAGAACATTTCGTGCAGTGAGCAGTTTGGGGGAGGAGCTGTCCTTCCTTTACTCCATCTCCTTTCTTATTCCCATGATAATATTCCTCACATTTGAGAGCTTGAGGAACTTGTCACAGGTCAACAGGGGGCCCAAGGACCCAGAGGTGGTGTCACAATAGTTCTTGTGGTAATGCCAGAGCCCTGGGCACCATGGAAGTGGGTGAAACAGAGTGAGACCAGGAGTTTTCTGTGTTGGGGCCTCAGATAGACTTGAGGATGCCAGTTCTCTCCAAATTGGTCCACAAATTCAAAATAATTCTAATCAAATTCATAATCATATTTGTTGCCCTTTGTTTTGATTTGTGTTTTTGTTTTATAAGAAAACTAACACACTAACATTTATATGCATATATGGAAGGTCATAAGCAGTCAAGGAGTATGTAAAGAAGAAAAACATAGGGCTTCAACTTAATATAAATTGAAAAAGACAATGTAGAATTCTTTAGTGCGAGACAAACTAGTGGAAGAGTCCTGAAAGCCTGCAGTTATACAGCCACTGGATTTTTGACAAAGCTAACACTGCAGAAGAGCAGAAAAAAGATTTTTTCTCTCAATAGATAATACTGAGTCAATTGATGTCCACACAGGGGGAAAAAAAAGAAATGTGATCTTTCTCTCATGTCACAGACCATAAAAACCCCTTTCTTGGTGGATTATTCAACCAAAGTGTTAAGCATGGTTTATACAGATTTAAACTTAGCTCTTATACTAACTCAACAGATCCAACCCAAATCAAACCAGAATGGAGTCACTCTTCCTAAAGGTACATAGTATCAAAACAAACCTGTTTATCTGACGTTTTGAGAAATTAGGAGAGAGGAGAGAGAGAGAGAGAGAGAGAGAGAGAGAATATGAATAACCAAATATCCATATAAGGCAGTTTTAGCCAGCATGAGGAAGTCCACTCTGCTTTCACCCTGGCAAGTAACATAACCTGAAGCAACCTGAAGCTCACCAACCCAATTTTTATTCCCCATTTCTGCTGTTTTCATCTTTCTTCCACCTATAAAGTCAACTTCTTCTGCTTAACCCATTGGACAGTCTTCTCTAAATTTTTAGAAGAGATGCTGCCTCAATTCACAAATCGCAAAAAAAAAAAAGCCAATTAGATCACTTAACTGAATGTGTTGCAGTGTTGTCTTTTCATAAAAGCTGAAGTAAAACAAAGTTTTAGAAGATGATGTGTTGTATGTAGAAGTTTTTTTTTTTAAATGCAAATAGTGTCACTGCAAGAGAAAGATGGGCAAAGCTGGACCGTATTTCCGTAGGAATCGTGTTTATCCAGAGACAACTGGGAGTGAAGAGGGACTGACAGACGAGAGGGGATTGAGGCTGCATTGAAGATAGATGAAGGGTGCGTTCAACTCAACACACAATGAGACCACTGCACAACATATTCAGCTAGAATATTCCATTTTGAGTCCATATCTGCTTGGAGTCAAATTCACTGGTCACAGTTTGTGTTTCCTACACCCAGAACACTATCCATTCCTGAATTCAAAAGGTACATTTGAAATAAAGAATTTCAATAGCAAAGCGATAGTAAAGACCAAGAAACAAAATTTGAGTTACTTCAACTCTACTATGATAAAGAGAGAAAGTAAGTCTATTCAGCTTTCTTTCAAAAAGCCTTGTGAAGACACTGTTCTCACTCCTTTAATGACTCCACCAGGTCACAGAAACTCATGCCAGTGCTCCACTGCAGGCCATTTTGGTCACATGTAGTTCTTCTTGGTAGACATCAGCAGCACAGTAGTGAAAAATGCTAACTCTTGCTCTGGCAAAAGTACTTTTAGGTAAAGCATCGATCATGTAACAACTCTTCTAACAGGGCCCTACCCCTACCATTATCCTCTCCCCAGAATTATACCAGGCAGGTCCTTGTTCTCCACGCCCCTCAATCCTCAACTCTCTCAGTTGCTCCCTTCTCATGCTGGGACTCATTCATCTGTTCTTTTCTCCGTTGGCTTTGGACAAGGAGGGCTTCAGATTACCTACCCGTGCTCTGCTCCTGAGGCCTCTTTCATTTCCCAGTTCTGCATGTGAGTCCTCTCTAATTTAGGTGAAAATGTTTAAATCCACCAAAAGAAAGTACAAAGTTGCGTTACCTTACTGGATTGCAGTGGTGGAAGTGCTTCAGGTGTCTACAGCCAAACGTCAGTATAGAAAACACACAGGATAGAAGAGTTCTGATCTGATGGGTTAGACATTCTGATATCAATTAGATGTCCTACAAACTATTAGCTCAAGAAACAGAACAAGGCAAAAATTACATTAGGAGAATTCATGTTGCTGGAGCATTTTGGAGATTAATTCCCATTTCCAGTGGTTGAGTGTATGAACAGGTTTTATTTAGTGTTCATTAAATATATGGCCTACTGTTATTATTTATGTTCAAGAAGAGGCAGTATAAGCAATTACTCCATCTAAAAATGTGCATGCTGTAATAAAAGCCTGTATAAATCATCTTAAATACCTCCTGTCAGTTTTTAGTTTGTTTTATTGGAAATCTCTGCATTTCCTTATAAATTAAAAATGGTACCCTTGTTTTATTTTTCTATGTCAAAAAATACTTTCTCTGCCTGGATAGAATGACTTACTCCAGAGCAAGTATTTTAAAAATCCTGAAATAGTTAACGTTGATGTTTTTGTAAATGACAACTGACAACACTGTTCTAGACAAGTATAACTCATTGTTTCATGTTTTGTTTTAATCCAGTTTTTAGTGACACAAACTCTTTTGGTAAAGTGTAAGGAAAAATATGAAAGGATCTTTCTCCCTGGAAAGCTAAATATTTTAGTTAGGTTTAAAAAACATACATGTGTGTGAACCTCACAGCAATGAATGATAAAGGCCATTCTCCAACGATTTGGCATAGCAGGGTCATTTTTCATCTCTATTATTTTTCTGTCATTTCTTTAAAAAATCCAACCCATTGCCTTTTTATGTTATTATGTGTGATTTTTTCCCCTCAAGATTTCTGGGCTGTTGCCTTAGCAAAAATAACAATGAAACTTTGCCTTATGTTCTTTCACTCCTAAATTTCAAATGGGAGACTGTGCAGCGCCACCTCCATCTTGCATGGTAACCACCGCAGGCTTAGTTCAAGTGAGAGAAGAGAGTGTCCCCAGTACTTTAGTGAGTCTGTTTGTTTCGCACATCACCAGTTTCACCAGTGAGCACCATTTCACTATTTCTTCCATCCACTTCCATTGCACCAAGACTAGAATTCTGAGTTGCATATGTATCTGACACTCAAGTACCTTCCCCTTAAACCTAGTCAGTGATGCTTGTGGAGTGCTGAGGGATGCTGTATGCACCAATTCATCTATTCTACAACTGTTTGCTGTAGTCTACCATTTGGTGAGGTCAGTGGCACAACGTAGAGATGACAGACATGGTTCCTGCCCTCGGCAGAGACTGGCGCTCCTGCCAACACAGAAAGGTGTATCAGATCCAAGTGTTACAGAGGAGGAAGGTGGGGGTTCTATTGGAGCACCAGGAATATTATCTGATCTAGGTTTAGGAAATCAGAGAATACATCATGGAAAAAAGAAAGAATGGTAGCTACACCAAGGTCTAAATAGTGAGTAGAAATTAAGTAGGGAAAGGAAGGAAGGAAGGAAGGAAGGAAGGAAGGAAGGAAGGAAGGAAGGAAGGAAGAGAGAAAGAGAGAAAGTAAAAACAGTGAGCAAACAATTGGATCAGTCTGTTCAAAGAGCAAATACTAGGTTCTTCACCTGTAATGTATATGTCAAGGGACATGTGGTATAGGGGCAGTGCACCAGGGAAGGCTGGAGACAAATGTTGGAGTTAAGGTCCAGATTCAGAAAGCAAGATTTTGTGGGGCTTCTGTAAGCTGAGATTAAAAACTTGGAGCTTGATTACCCACAGACTAGAAAACTACTGGAATATTTCTAGCATGTGCCCCTAAACTCTCTGGTAATAGAAATTGTTTTAGAGAAACACAAGCTTGAGGATGAATCTTCAGATATATTGAGGCTGTTATGAGAAAGTTGCTTGATAAGTTCAATTGAGGCAGCATTAAGTGGCATCCCTGAGCTCATGAACAGCACCAAGAAAGGACAGGGTTGTGACCAACATGACCAGAGTCTCTCTGTTTTGCTCACCTGGAGATGTGCACACATGTTCAGAGTGAATTTGGAGGGTGGAAACTAACGATTGGGCAATTTTCTTACTGGAACGTGCAGTGCATTGGATAAATTGTCCTGCTTGAAACATCACTAGTAGTTGCTGAAAAATAGTACCAGCA
The DNA here is from genome assembly GCA_004027595.1 of Dinomys branickii. NCBI lineage: Eukaryota > Metazoa > Chordata > Mammalia > Rodentia > Dinomyidae > Dinomys > Dinomys branickii. Next base: position 22,187 of record PVLD010003729.1, read on the forward strand.
TTGCTGAGTAGAGAAAGTTTTATTTATAAGACTTGCTTTTTTCCAGCCTGCTGGGAATGAATGGCCACACAAACAATGAAATGAAATGGCCAGGAGATACATGTGTGCTTATTTTCCAGTGCAGAATGGATGATCTGTTTTGAGGCATACCGCTATAAACTATAAAACCTACTCTGATAAAGATAGACTCTACTTGGAAAAATTTTAACATATATAATTATAATAAAATGTAATGAATACCTTAGTATTTCAATGCTTAGATATCTCTTTTGCTTAGCTTTAAAGAAACACTTCTTGGAGACAAACTCATCTTATCAAGTTATTCGCTAAGTAGCCCTGCATCCTTGTTGTCTGTCCTACTCACCTGATGGAGTTTATCAAGGATGCTTTTCTACCCAGGAACAAAGAATGCTGAAGCTTATGCAATGTCTTCCATCACAAGGGAAGCCAGACATATGCCAGGCTACAGGTCACTTAACTGCATGTGCTAATAGTGCAGGGTGACTTAGATAAAAAAGAAAGGAAAAGAGTTTTGACAGTGGCTACTGAGGAAGGCTAATTACAGTAGAAATGGGAAGATACAAGAGAGCCATACCTTGGAATCTGGATTCTGTTTACACTGTTCACATTTTTGGTCCAAAGAACATGGCCCATATGGTGATTACTTGATCAGTGTGATCACTGGAAGAGTTGAACAAGGAGATATTTTAAAAGTTCATAGCTCTGTGCAAAATTCTTACTAATGCTCATAGTCAGTGATCTCAAATTAGATTTTTAAAAAAATATTTCCCCAAATTCCTCTGTCCTTGTGTTTTAGGAAGCTATGAAAGACATTTCTTCCTGGGGTTGACATTTTCATCAGTAGAGAAAGCCTGGGGACCCTAGTAATAGCTGATCACAGGCATTCTGCAGACCCAGCATGAGCTTCCCCCCTCGGTCCTGCTCTAATTAGGTGATCACAGCCTTCTTTCTTGACATGTCTGCAAGGGGCTAGGGATACTTGGCAACAAATCCATCAGTCACACAGAGAGCACAAATGGGCCGGGTCAAAAAGAAACAGTACCTGTATTTCATAGGACTTATCTGGAAATTGTTCCACAGGCTTGAAAAACAGGATAGAAAACCTTGTATGTATATGAAATTTTCCATATTGTATTCTAGGTCAAAAGACTTGATCTTTGAGTTATTTGATAGTAATTAAAAATGAAGAAATACAGAAATAATAAGAAAAGCTATGACAATAAATTTGTATAAGTAAATAGTATTTTAATGTGATAGAATAACTTGTTTTTTAAAGGAATTCTATTTAGGGAATTTTTTCTTATTTGTTTCAGTACTGGGGATTGAACCTGCGGGTACTCTACAAATGACCCACACCCCAAGCCCTTTTTATTTTTGTTTTGAGATGGGGTCTTTGTAAGTTTCCCAGGCTGGTCTCAAACTTGAAATCTTTCCACACTGGACTCTGGAGTAGCTGAGATTATAGGTACCACCATGTCCAGCCTGTGGTGACTATTTCTGTGATATGCAAAATTATCTCATTAGGTTCTCTGCATTTTAAATTCTTTAATGATGTGGAATTTTCTGGAAGTTGTGAGAACCTTTAGATGACAAAAGATACTGTTTTTGGGGGGATTGCTTCCCACGTCTGTTTTCCCCAGCTTACTTAAGCCATCAGGACAGAAGTGAATGAATGCAAACCAGGGAATGTCTTTGGATCCACCATACTACAGCGGCTCCCTTCCCAGAGGAGGCCCAAATTGAAAGCTGTCAGAGCTTTGGTGTCTGTAGCTGCACTGCAGGGTGTGGAAAGCGGTGAGGTCCCTCTGCCAGGAGTGTGTGAAATAGTGATTGCTTTCTTCCTCCTGTGTTTGTTCAACCTCTGATTTAAGGTGTGTGTACATCAGGGCTCCAGGTCAGGATGTATAATAATGCTTCCTCCCTGGGGACTCTCCTGGGGAGTAGTGGACTCTGATAGTTAAGACACTTATGGTTCTAAATCATGTCTCCTGTGATGATATGGACACTCTCAGAATTCCCAAAACAGGCACACAAATGCACACTCAAACCCTGCCCAGCTTGGGCTTGTTAAAAAAATAAACCTGTGCTAATGACTGTATTAGTACTGCACTGGGCTCTGTATGTAAGCCACTGGCCTTCTTTGGTCCACTGGGCATCACTGTGGGCAGAAGTAATTACTATCTTCTTGTTACCAGCAGAGAAACTGAGAACCTTGGACATTAAACTACTTACCCATACTCATAACTGACAAGTCTGAACATTGGTGTTTTAATCTAAAGAGTCCAGTTCCAAAGTCAATGCTCCAGAATAGTGTAACTTTTCTAGAGCTGCCACGTGGTGATGACTGCTGCTCCGTGCTTGTCCATTTGTGATCCCTGCTGACTTTAAACTGTATTTTCAGTCCTGATGCAGCATACCATCTGTCTGAGGCTATGAGTTGGAGAGAGAAAGAGTCCCCACTGATCCCTGTCATTACTACTTACCTCCACTGAGACAGAGAATCTCAACTAGCTTCTCACATCTTGGAATCATGCTTTAAAAAAGACATTGATGCCAAGGATAAACAATAACTTCTTTCTAATTCTTCCTGTGGGGAGTGGTTGAAACTGCAGAATGAGCACACATGCAGGGCTGGAGAGAACAAAGAGGACCCGAAGCAAGCCACGTGAACAAGCTGCTCCAGTCCAGAGAACACCAGGCATGCAAGGCAATCCAAGAAATGGGTTGTTAGGTAGAGGTTGTTATACATTTGACATCACCCTGTCGAATGTATAAATAAATGCGCTGCAGTGGTTGAGCAGTTCCTGTCCCTCCCATCTGGAGAGAGGGCTCCACCTGATCCCCACTTTCTGTATCTTGTCTTCATTTCTTCACCTTCTTGCTGTCCTTCATGTTCCTCACTCTGGGAAGTTCAAGAGCCTCACAGGCAACGGCACTTCTTAATTTCATTTTTAGACCAAACAGTTATGTAGTGCTGCCTGAAATGTATCCCTCATCTTGATGGCTTCAGGGAATATCATTGCTCCAGTCAGATGGCAATGTAGGGTGGATATAAACACAATTTATGTGGAAATATACAGCAGACAGTCTTAAATCACCTGTTACACATCAATCACCAGGGAGGTACATATGGTAGACTATTGACCCTCACAGTGTAGCAGAGAAATTAGACATAACTATATGGCATGAATGGGAAGTGCAAATGAAGTTTTCAAATTTTTCTCAATACTGACATTTCTGTTCTCCTTTCTCTCCCCCTATCTCTTCATACCCTTCCCTAACATGGTGCTTGTCACTTTTATATATGTTGTATCTGTAGTGACCTCTGGCTTTTCTGGCCACCTAATGTGACTTCCTATGAAGATTTCAATTTTTCCAGAGTTACAGTGTCACTAGCCACCCCACGTCCGCCTTATCTCCCACAAGAAAAGTTATTCTTCCTATGTCCCACGTCCTCAAAATGATGGGTGGGCTCATCCAAAGAAGTTAATTGCTAATAAAGTTTTAACAAGTATTTATATGTTAACAGCAACCTATAATACAGTATCTTGACTTTCAGGAGCAAGACTCGAGCAACAACTGACAAAGACAAGCCATACTGAGAGAAGTGGACATACTAGTAAGAAGCTAAATTTGTTTCTGCTTGGGCTTTTTAATGAGGAGTTTTCAATCATGTCACAGTTTCCAATCTGAAATAGCCACCATTTATCGAGAACTGCAGAAGCCTTCTCTGAGCTGTATGTGGCTTATGTGAAGAATTTTATTTTCCTCCATAAAGATTGATGTTGTTAGTCAAAGGCATCAGCAGTGAGCGTAAATTTGCATTTTAAATTTAGAATGATTTATTCTCAATAAAAAGTGTATATTGCTGCTGCAGTTAGTCTGGCTGTGACTGGGGATTACAGATTGATATTGAAAGACTTAGAAATGTGAGCTCCCCTATAAAGGGAAAAATTGGCACATTTGACTTCATAATTCAAAATCTCTGTATGACAGAAGAAACCATAAAACAGCATTACATGACAAACAACAGACTCTGAGAAAATACTTGCATCATATATAATCAAAGGGTGGGTAATAGGACTTCTCACTCCAGAGGGAGAGGCTCCTGAGCAAAAGGAAAACTATGCAATCTACATAGAGGAAAATATGAAGACCACTCAGAGAAAAACACAGATGATGAAAAAAGCACAAGACTTGAACCTTTCTCTAGAAAACTGATAAAATTCCATTTCAAGTGCCCCCATTTGTATGTTTTCCAGAAATCTTTAGAATTTTTTAGGATGAAGTTATCTTTCTCCTCTTTTTCCAAAAAATAAAAATATAAACCAAAACACTGGTAATTTCAGGTTCTTTCACTGCTGGTTCTTGCCATTCTGTGTGGGTCCTGGGGACTGACCCCAGGGCCAGGCGCTGCCAAGCACTTTGCCACTGAGTTACACCCCAGCCCTTTTCATTTTATTCTAAAGAGAGTATGGCCAAGTCACCCAGGGCAGCCTCAGAATTGCAATTCTCCTGCCTCAGCCACTCAAGGAGCTGCGCCACCACTCCTGATTGTGACGTTCTATTTTATCTGTTCTGATCCTTTCAGGCCAATCTTCTGCAGCTTTATTCTGGACAGTGAAGTGGAACCTCATAATCCAGAATCAAGTGCAAGTAACTTCAATTGTCTGGAAACCTCTAGGTTTCTTAAGCTTTAAAATTTCTTTTTGTCAACCATCTCATCACCATCTTTATCCGGCAATTTTTTTTTCACAGTGGCAGGGGTGGAAATCAGGGTTTCACACAGTAGGGTGCCTTACCACTGTGCTATACCCCACCAGCCCCCTCCACAGCACTCTGAAGTAATGCTTTGTACATTGTAAGAGAGAGAGAACTTAGTTATTCACTGTTTCTTAGATACGAAAGTTTACCCGGGAAGGTGAACAAGTATCTATGTTTCTTGATACCCAAGTCCAGTATCAGTTCCTGAAGTTCTGATGTTCCCAATAGGGTAAATCAAGTTAAAACCCCATTTTAGACCTTTTCCTCTGTATCTTATGGCTCAGAAACTTCTTACATATTGTGTTTCAGTTAAGTTACCTGTGAGCGAGGGTATATTCGCATGGAAAGATGTCACCTTCATTATAAAGTTCCAAAACAATACACAGAGTATTTGTACATTTGGTCACTTTCTTTGTCTCTGAGACACAATTCCTGCCAACTGTAGAAGCAGGAGTTTGTTTTGGCGCAGGAGGTTTCAGTCCCTGGTCTCCTGACTGGGGCGGGGAGGGAGACAGGGAGAGTGAAGGAGAATGAGAAGGAAGGGAGAAGCTGGGGAGGGGGAGAAACTCTTCCGGGTCCCCTGCTGACCCGCCTCTTCAAACCGGATCCCACTCTCTAGCGGCAAATCAGCTCAAGTCTGCACAATCCCATCACCTTCCAGAAGCCTTGCCTGCGGGAGCATGAAGTTCTTGGGAGACATCTACATAGAAACCGTGACACTACATTTAAAAAATAAACACTAACAAATACGGCTACGAGTGGGTGTCCGTTCACTGAAAAATACCTCAATTGTTAGCAGTGACCTCTAAAGAGGAGTTTGGGACTGGAGTGGGGGAGTATTTTCACTTTGTTTTTTTTTAATTCCTAAGATGCATTTTTTAAAAAGTTATTTTTATTATTAACTTACTAAAGAAAGAAGAAAGAGCTAGAATTTCCTTATTAAATAGAGGGCCAGGTTACCCCCAGATGCCATTAGAGTACTGCTGTGTGCTACGAGAGTGTGTGTATCTCTGTATTTCCTCAAATGCCCGTTTATAACGCACATTGACCCACATTCTTCACCAATTGTTTAAAAGTTTGGGAAGAGCCTCATGCCAAATGTCAGGACAGATGAGTTCTCTTCCTTGTTTTATCAGACTTCCACTGGCTGTTTGCAGACCACTGTTTTGCCTCACCTCTAAGCGGTAGAAATTGGCAAGGTCAGTGGTTTTCTAACTGCTCCCTGTAGGTGCAAAGACCCTGCAACAACCTACACCTGCCACCCTACTGTTTGACCAGAGAAATTCTATTTCTGTTTTATTTATCAATATACCAACCTAAATTTTGTCTGATTTCCGGAGCAAAGGTCATTTTAAAATGACGGAAGAGGTTACTTTAAGAATCAGT